>OU015490.1:64060499-64200499 GCA_907164885.2 Dolomedes plantarius
AAATTACAAATTCACTCTATTATTAATTTAACTTGATTATAAACAACATTTTTAGTTTCCTATATTCCCCTCAGTGACTCCGAAAACTATGGATTCGACACTAATCTCGGTCAGATTGGACTTTTTTTTACCCCTTCTCCCCCCCCCACCCCATCCCACCAATGGTGATGGGAGGCTGTACTTGAATTTAGGGTTGATTTATACAGGCACGTAAAGGGAACGTAACGGGAACGAGCCGAGCCCGAACGTCGGATGCATGTGTTTATACAGAGACGGGAATAGAAAGTGGCGGGAACGAGTTTCATTTGTTGTGAAAGATTTGTAACGTCATGGCGCGGTTTCATTTTTCAGTTAAAGATTTAGCCATTATCACACTTTTGTTATAGGAGGAGGAAGAGGAGAGCCAGGGCCGTGCTTAGGGGAGGACAAACTGGGCAACCGTCCAGGGCCGCCATTTTTATTTCTCATAGCAACACTTTTCTAAATGTTACGGGTTTTTAAAGAAATCACTCATTTTTCGCGGTTTCTATAATTCAACTTATAAAAATATATAAGTTTCGATTTTTTTTAAAGAATCGCAGAAATAATCTTAATTGACAAACTACCGTTTTGTATCGAAAAATTTCTCGGTTAAAAAAACATGATTTATCTTCAATTCAGTTATATTAAACCCTTGATTATCAATCTTTTTTTTCAATATCAGTGTCTACTATCTGTCAGTCACTACATACAGTCATTTGAAGAATTATAAACCGTTTTGTCGGACTTTGTTCGTTTTCACGAAATAGTTGCAAACTGAGAAAAACGTGAACATATCCTTGTGAACGAATACTAATGCCATTTGGTCAAATGTTTGCTCTATTCAAAGCAAACAATAGACAAGACATTTCTCCAGGGAGTGTAAGACAAATCTGTAAATGCGCTCCAAACAGGGCCGCCCAGAGACTTTACGGGGCCTGGGGCAAACTTCTCTTGGGGACCCCAAGAAATCTGATTAATCGAATATTTTTTTTAAATTTTTCTTTTTTTGGGGGGCCCTTTTTTCAGGAGATTATTTTGAATTTTGAAATACGGTACAAGTTTCAAAATTTTCTTTCGGAGGAAATCCAATAAATAATTAAAAAAAAATTTTTTGGGCCAATTGCCCCCCCCCCCCCCCCTCTGGCCGTCTCTGGCTCCAAACCTGTTGGGAAGAAAGGGGTTTGAAGGCTGAAGGAGTGAGATAAACAAAAAATGGCTTTTACTTGTTCTCTCTATCATTATAATGGATTTTATTTCCCACTTTTTCCACAAGAATTGAAAATATTACACAGCAGGTACAATCAGAATGCTTTGAATAATGATGTACGTCTGTCCTCCTTGGCACTAATTTGTAATGAAAATGATCTCTCATCATCTTTGGACTTTTCACTTTTAATATACAATTTTGCTGCTCAGAAAGCAAGAAAAATTGCTTTATAACCGACAAATCCATACATGTAAGTATTTGTTTTTAACAATTTACACTTTCTAAATCGTGTAAATAATTTTTCCATTGTTTCATTATTCATACAAATTGATAAATTTTATATTTTAGTGGACCAATTGTAATTTCAAGTATAATTTTCTCCTATTGCCTTGCGAATTGTCATTTTGAACTTTGGATTCATGTATTTTGATGGGCCAAATCGTACAAAACCTCTCACCAGCTCAATGAGTTTTCATCATCCATATTAAATATCAAACATAAATAACAGTATGTAAATTATATCTTGAATAGCCCCTTTTTACTTTCTGCCATGAACGAGAGACGGCGGAGCAGTGAACGACTTCCTGCTTCGAATCGTTGTCGCCGATTCTCGGCCGAGAATCTGCCGAGAATCGGACGTGTCACGGCGCAGTATAAACAGTTCCATTGAAAAACAGGGAGGAAATGATTACGACGACTCGTCGCGCGCTCGGCTCGTTCCCGTTACGTTCCCTTCTCGTGCCTGTATAAATCGACCTTAAACGGTATCGGTAATATCCCTATTTGTCGCAGCGAACCCGACAACTATGGATTCGACACTGTTCTCGTTCATTTCCGACAATTTATATTCACACTTTCTTACCCCCACCTCACCCAACAATGCTGATGGGGGAGGGGGGCTGCACTCTCATTTAAATGACATCGGTAGTGTCCCTATTCATCTCAGCGACATCGAAAATTATGGATTGGTTACTACTGTCGGTCATTATGGACATTTTATATTCCCTTTCTTCTCCCTTCTCCCCTCCTTCATGCTGATGGGGGAGGAACTTGCACTTAAACAGCATCGGGAGTATCACTATTCATCTCTGTGACTTCGAAAAATATTGATTCGACACTACTCTCGGTCATTTTGGACATTTTATTTTTACCCCTTCCCCCTAATGGTGGTAGGAGGCTGAACTTGCATTTAAACGTCATCGGGAGTGTCCCTATTCCTTGCAGAGAACCCGAAAACATGGATTAGACACTGTTCTCGGCCATTTTGGATATTTATATTCACCCCTTCTTACCTCCCCCATCACCCCCTATGGTAATGGGGGGGCTGAACTTGCACTTAAACTGAACTTGCACGGCATTGGAAATTACACTATTCGTCTCAGCGACCCCAAAAACTATGGTTCCGACACTACTCTCGGTATATTGGACATTTTATATGCACCCTTTCTTCCCTCCCCCCTCCCCCAATGCTTATGGGGCTAAACTTGCCCTTAAACGGCATCGGAAATGTCACTATTCGTCTCAGCTACCCCGAAAACTATGATTTCGACACTACTCTCGGTATTTTGGGCATTTTATATGCACCCCTTCTTCCCCCTCCCCCTCCCTCCCAATGCTGATGGGGGACTGAACTTGCACTCAAACGTCATCGGAAGTATCACTATTAATCTCAGCGACCCCAAAAACTATTATGTATTTAGCCCTATGTATTTAGCCCTAACATAGGTTTTAGCAATGATGTGATCCATAACAAAATTTCGATGCTATATTTTTTCTCATTTTATTTATATTACATTTATTTTTCTAATTGTATAACTTATTTTTCTCACTGTACTACTCAAACATCAGTTCTATTGTTATTCAATTAAAAAATCATAATATTAAGGAACACCCGCGGAGGAGGGCTCCAACTGAGTTCGATTCGGGCCCCCCAAAAGTTAAAAGCACGCTACACCTATTCATATATTTTAATTTGAATACTTGTACTGTGTGGGGGAAGTGTAATAAAATTATTATAATAAGAAAAGACGAGTTTTTTTCATAAATTGAAAAACGCTTCGAGGCTTTTGTACATTTTTCTCAAATAAAAAAAGTAAAAGTTGAATTAAACAAATTCAAATCTTGAACCAAACAATTAAATACAGTTGTTATCATGTTTGCACCCCAACGCAAATTTCAATAAAATTCCTGAATCGTACTTTTTTGAAATTTTTCAAATATTCATTACCAATTAAAACACTTTTGATGGATTTCAATTAGGTCCTTCTCTGTGAATATTAACACGGCTTTATTCTATTCACCTTAAAGCACTAACTTTAATTATTATTCACGACATAATTTAGCTTTCGAATATTCTTCATTTGAAAATTCCGCCGCGCATTCTCTATGCTACATTTTAAATCTGTTTCAAAATACAAGAGATAATAGCAATTATATACCATATCATTGATGAAGACTACATTACCATCACACATTCTGCCAGCTTTTGTTGAATTCAATAATTCCCCAGCCAGTGAGTACGAAACTCGGTCCGCTGTTAAGGCCGAAGAATTTGACCATGTCAGTTGTAATCTGCGGTGACGACACCCGTAGCAGTACCCGATTGTTCGTTTTCCTTTTCAAAGAATCAGCCGTGTTGACTCCCGCGGCTAGACTTGAAACTTGGGTGAACGACAAGAAGCTAAAAATCGGTAAGAAGACATATCTGAACATGGACGTTTGTAGCAGTTCGGAATCAACTTTCAGCAGTAGGTCCAGGTCTAATTAGCCCTCGTGAAGCAAAAATTGACCTTAGCGCTCCAAACAAAACAAAACCTGTTTGTGCAGATAATTTACGCAATGATTTGCTTGGCGAACGCTCAAGCCGTGCTTTTAAATCTTCCGAGACGTTTTCACTCACTTTAGACTTACCGCTGCGATTCTTGTACTTCACGCTTCTTGTTTCTCTAAACTTCTTCGCTAAATTTCGTATGGTCATTTTCGTGGGGTTTTCTTGTTCCAAACTTCTTTCTGTACTCCGTGCGCACACTCGCATACGATGACGTTTTAAAATTATGCTCAACGACGAAACAATGTTCAGATAAATTTAGCGACATCTTGGAAAATATACTGGTTTTTTAAACCGCGCAAATACCCATGCGAACTGTTCTTTATCCTGAAAATGTAGCGCCATCTGTCGTGAATTAACTGAACTCTGTTGCTGCGATGTCTGTGTTGGTAGCATAATTTGTTATGGAGTTCATACGAATTGCGTGGGTATAGCGACTTTCTGATCACTCTGTATTTTCCATAAACAAAACATTGCTCCGGAAAACAAATACGAATTTTATGTGATTCAAACTTTTATATAAATTTTTTGACAAATTCTGATGACAACATATCTTGAAACCATTCGTATGCAGGAAAATGAGAAGAATTAGACAAACAGAGTTATGGAATCGGTACCCCTATCAAAAACTAAACAGGAGAGAAAATATTAATTTTAAAATTTTTAAAAAACAAAATTTCGGCTATTTTTGTTGTTGATTTTGTTACTGTTGTCATTATTAATGCCTCTTGGCCGAACAAATCGAACCCTGTCCATTGAAACGTGAAAATATACGGCTCTGGTTCAGCTCAAAGCTGTTGGGCACCACAATGATCAGAGGCTAACTTTTTTGCCCTGTGCCCCTCCAATTTTGACTCAGCACCCCCAAGATCCATTTGATGGGGATAGACCCTTCTTCCGGCCTTATATAACCATACAAAAGGACTTTCTGGCCTACAAATTTAATGTGGTCATACCCGGCTCAGACAAAAAAATGAATAGTACATTTAAGGTAAAATTATTAAAAAATGCGAGTAAATGAAAGATAATAATTGGGGATGTTTGGAGAAAGTATAGAATGTGATGTAGAGAGGGGACTATGTCCAGAGGATTGGAACAAAACCTTGTTGACGCGAGATTCTATTACCTTCCACCCAAGAAAAAATAACGTAGCTTGATGAAGTCCCATATTTCCAGAGGTTCTCTATGGATCGACAATTCTGCCTACAATGATCCACACTTTCAAAAATTTCTTAAATAAAACACAGCAAGATTTTGTTTTTGTTTTGTTTTGTTTTGCGTAGACGCTTGACGCATTCCTCATCATTCATGGACCGCAAATATTGCTCCGCGGCTGTCCACAAACGCAAAAGCTGCCCGATGCGCAATTAACAGAAAATTGCGCGCACCGCCTCTTTAAATTATACCTGTCAACCGATCCTCCATTCAGGAGGAAAAAAAAAGAGACAGAATTTTCCCATTCTTGCAATCTCAAATTATAGCTCGAAACAACAAAGGACAGCGAAATATTTCCCTAATGAACCATCTGTGAAGAATTTCAAAGGAATTCTGGTACAAGATCTATGCAAAAATAATAATCATCATAACAGCGACTATCTAAAGGTCCCCTGAACCTCGAGCTCTTAATTCGATTAAATAATTAACATAAACACACTAAAATTCACTTCATTACGCCGACCCAAACCAAAAGTTATACGACAACACAAACTGAAGACCAATCACACGACAGCAACCCTGCCCGTCCCCCCAGGGAAGTAAGTCCGTCAAGACCACCTCACTCTTACTAAAATCAAGTTTTCCTCAACAACCCACTAGGGAATTTACCCAAATGAGCGGCCACCATAATACGAAATACATTACTCTGTCTTTTTCCCAAATTTTATTTCAACTTCAACCATATTTGAACTTACAACAATGCAAGCGTAGACCCCACTGTGGCAACGAACAGACAATAATTAACTAAAACTCTGCACGCGTATAAGAATAACATCAATTATTAATGCAACTTTACAACATCCAACGGAGAGGCAACATAGTTACCATTTTATATGTTACTATAACAACAAATTTATATATCAACAAGAATTTATTTATCAACAAGAAATATCCTGATATAATTACAATTACAAACATTAAATTTTATATAATTAGAGTACAATTGCATTAAATTCAATTAAAGTATAGAATAATTTTGAGTTTCAAACGTAATTAACATGAAGCATAATCTTAATCTGCATATAAAGCCTCCATAGCATAAATGCACTAAAAGCCATACAACACAGGTTACCGTTACATCGATTATTTCATTAATTTAAAATTTTCAAAACGCAATATAAAAACTCCATTTAGCTCGCAAAAAGAAATACAGCACACTGTAAACGGTTAAAGAATGCGATGTCGACGTATTTAGAAAGAATTAAAATTATTTATAAACTAGCTTAACACGAGCGATACAATACAAGAGCATGTGGCGTTTTATGAATTTTACTTATTTTACTGTATCAATAGGCTGCAGAACTGGGGGAAAAATCACATTTAATCAATGATGATAAACATTTGAAACCAGGGACAGTAAGCCCGCTAAAGTAGAGGTTCTACTGTAGTTCTTAGGCTTTCATACGCACACAAAACTCATCTGCAGTGACGATTTGAATGACTTCTTAGGGCACTTTACCTCGATTAGTTTACATGAGTTCAATTTCTCCACGGGACGCGCATACAACAGAGATGTTTGCTCTGCTGCTGTGTTTAATTTGACATTGATGTTTGAGTTATTGCCAGTCTGGTTACGTGCACATTTGTTATCTTTTTAGTGGATCAAATTGCGTATAGTGGTCAGGCAAATGTGAAAGGTCCTCTGCAGAGTTTCAGCATGAAAATTTAACATGGGGAAATATGATGCACTTGATCCACTGGATGTAATGGTACGAGATATACAGTTACAATAATGCGGTTGCTTTCAATAACAATACAGCGAAAGACAAGGTAGCTCTCGAATGCAGATGTGCTTTGACCAAAAACATACAGGTCAAGGAAAAAGATACAAATATGGCACATTGACAACAAGACCTCTCAGATAATTAGTACTCTAAAAATTCCGGTAAACAAAATTATCTATGAAAATAATGTGGATCTGAAAGATTAAAAAAGAGACTTCTAATCAACGCAACTTCCTGATACGATACATGATATTAGTGCGATTAAAACCAAACAAGTGCGCACGCAAAGTACAAATGCAATGTATCTGTATCAAGATCTGTAATACGAATTAGGTTGTTGCTGTGGACAGAACTCTGAATCACAACAGCGTGACAAGAATTTGATGCAACATCCGAAAAATACGCTAGATGCCTTTGTATATTTGACCTTCTTTGGAAAACACGGACGTCGGGGAGCTTGAAAACAAGGCATCTTAAATACTAATTGCATGAAATCCCGAAATTACAATCGGTTTTGTTAATAATCCGATACACTTCATAATAATTGGAACGAATGCACACTTCTCTTAACCGCGGTTTCTCAGTAACTTCTCGCTATTTTGTCGATTCCATATTACATTAAATGCTTATGACGAGAAGAGCATAAGTTAACAGGCATCCTAGTGTTACCAGAAAGAAACTTTTGTTCAATTCGAAAATTCCCCAGCCAGTAAGTGCAAAACTTGGCCCGCTGTTAAGGCTAAAAATTTTTACCATGTCAGTTGTAACCTCCGGTGGCTACACCCGCAGCAACACCCGATTGTTCGTTTGCCTTGCCAAAGAATCAGCCTCGTTGACTCTCGCGGCTAGACTTGAAACTAAGGTGAATGAAGAGGAGCTAAAAATCGGTACGAAGACAGATCTGAGCTTCAGTTGGTGTGTATCGTCTTTTAGGATTGGCAGAAGCCTAAAAGCCCGTAAAACATCCCGAGGAAGCTGCAGCTAATGATGACAAACATCAACAAGGATAAAGCGGATTCAATGGACTGTAACAATTCGAACAAAGAACTATAGCGCTGCAGACATTTTTGTAATTCTCTCGGCGGTACTTCTTTAGAAGCAGTCAACAGCAAATTTTTCTTTACGTGACACATGATAATTCTCTCTGAAATTCTGCACAGTATTGCGTATAGGAGTACAACACACGAAGGCAAGAAGTAGAAGAAGGCGACATTAAAGACGACCACGATGAAATAGACGCACAACGTGGTTGGACTACCGTTTATTTGAAGAAATTTAAATGTCATTATACTGAAATACAGATCCCTATACTTTTCGTCCAGTAGGTAGAAAATGCTAAATATGCCACCAGTAGTAAGTCCAAGCCAGACCATGCACATAAAACTGAACTTCATTGATGGCGTTATTTCACAAATTTTCCGTAGCCGCTCGACTTCTTGGACAACATCCGATATTTTGTGCATCGAACGGAACAGCAAGAAGCACAGTACGAGTCCCCTGACTTCCCAAATTCGTAAAGTTGTTTGGAGCTTTAGCATCTCTCTCGAGAGTTCTCCTAAGAAATACAAACGGGACGCCTGTAGCAAAACCATGTAAACCCAGATAACTTTCGCAAATTTCCTCGTGCAACTTAGTAAAATGTTCTTCCCACGAACATCATGTGAAATGTGTATATCTATTCCAAAAAGAAGAAGAGATTTCGCAACGACTGAAATTGGTGTGAATGGCATTATTTTTACCCTATTTAATGGGTAGATCTTGTTTCCCTCCGCAATATTTATTATTGTGCGAAACAACTCTGCAGTCCTTTGAAACATCTTAGACACAAGCAAAAGATCTTTATCCAGTAAATGTGGAATAGACGTATTAAATATTTACGATTATTTCAGCTTGTTGAAGATCTGCGGATTTGAAACAAACGCATATAAGTTCGCTTCAACTCCGAAATTTTCGAAACGAAATCACTGATGAGAACAATCAGTCATGGTTCATATACCAATAGAAGTGGTAAAAGCGCTGAATATTGGTAACATATATCACTTTTCCGATTGTTGGTATACATTTTATGTACAGATTTTATATAGCAAACCGTAATCTATTGATGCCAATGCAGAAATTCTTGATTTTCATATTAAACCAGTGTTCCAAAATCACACGACATATCGAGTGTAATTTGTTTTTCTTCCTCTAGTGAATTCTTTCCTGCTTAAATGACACTGTGTCAATTTTAATTTGGAACAATATGAAAATTTCCATACAATTCTGAAGTCCTCGTCGTATTTAAGTAAGATCCGTTGTTATAAACGATTAACTGATTTCTTTGAACAAAGATAATGTTATATTTTATTCTTCTCAGCGACGCATGGTACCCTGTCCTTTGCCTGCTATGCTTTTAAACTCTGCTGGAGATATTCTGAAAAAACTATGGAGTTTGCAAATGTGTTTTTCGCTCTTGATTATTAAATTATGAATTTTCCTTATTGGTAATTCAATAACACAAAAGTAAAAAAAAAGAAAAGTTGGAAGTGTTAGCGAAAATATCGTTGAAAAAACAAATTAAGAAATTAAACGTGTCACTTAGTGTATAATACTTTCTTTTCAGACAGTTTCTACGTGCAATAATAATCAATAGCTATTCACATTAAATCTAAAGATCAAAATCAAAAACCAATATCTGCATATGCAAAGGAAAGCAATTTGAAAAATTAAAAAATATCTTGTTTACTAAGGATAAAATGAAAACTTTTACAAATTAAAATCTTTTGTGCATCATTCAATAACTATCCAATTCCGCTATCCAAAACTGACAAGTTTTTAATAAGACGGCACTTGCAATCCATTTTCTTTAGATAAAAAATCCCTCAACCCCTATGAAAAATTTTTGGTAGTAGTCTATTGCTTTTAAAAAAAACTAGAAAAATGTTAGAAAATAGAAAAAGGAAAAATAAGCAAATGTTAACAAGTTATTTTAAAATTAAATGAACTGTACATTTTGATATATACAGGTAGCCATCCTACAACACGATATCATACAACACGGTTTCGCTCTAACATGATAGGATAAATTGCGGGAACCTTCATATAAAGCTGTAACCTGTAGCACGGTTTCAGTCGAAGACTATAAAAAAATTGCGAAAACCTTTGTACAACACTGTACTTCTGTAGCACTAGATAACATGATTTTTGTTTAACACATTTAAAACTAAATTACCTTAAAATAATGACGGGAAGGAATAATGAACTATAATGGCTTTACATGAAAATGTATAAACAAATTATAATTTATACATTTATAACTCTATAAAATTACAAGAAGGCCTAAGCTTAGCTGAAAATCTTGAATTATTTTTCCTGAATGCAGACCCTTCCACTGAAAGAAGCCGAAAATTCAAAAGGCAGCTGCAAAATTGTCTATCTCCATACCGTGATATCTACAATGACCTCGTAAGAACCGAAATTACAGATTTTTTAAAGAGGATAGAAGGTGCAAAAAATCTAAATGAAGAAAAATGTTCTGAAAGTGAGGTTGATATCGTTCATTCGAAAAAAGTTCTCGTTTGATTGTACTGAGCAGTGATGAAGAAGAAATTTATTAAATTTAGGTTGCATTAAATGAAAATGATATTTTTTTGTTTCTTTTCGTTTTCTGTTATACATACATTTATATTTTTAATAAAAATTAAGTTGCTTATATGGAATTTCAAAAATATTTTTGTTTTCAGATCGTAATCCCCCTTTTTTGAACTGCCTCTGGGTCTCATATAAGACACGGTATCACACAACACGGCATTTTCTAGGAATTTATCTACCGTGTTATAGGAGGATTATCTGTATTTTGCATAATAACAAAACAAAAAAATCTCACCTTCTGTACTTGTTTTAGACAAATCTCATGTGATTAAAACTTCCTATTTAAATAAAATATATTTTTAAATTTCATTTAGGCAAAAACTAACATTTAAAATAAAAAAGCATGATTTCAAAATTATTAACATATTTAGAGCAAAATTTGGAATTCAATAATTCAGTAATAAATTTCAGATATAAATTTGCTAGAAACTATCCGTGACCATTTATATTATTTTCGTGACCGATAGTTTGAACAGCAATACAATACCTGAAGGTTTAAATTTATAAGCCTAAGTGCCTGACGCAGCCTAACATAAGAATGTACTTAGGTTTTTAAACTGAAAACGGTCATAGATTTGAAAATGGATCCATGGGCACGGTTGCCCAGTTGGCAAGAGCAGCGGGCCAGTGATCTGAACGTCCCTGGTTCGATGCCCTTTTCTGCAAATCCGCCGCCGTGTTCACTATTGGTGGCCGGGGCACGTAAAATAGGTCGTGACTACAATGACCTCCAAGTTAGCAAATTTACTTCTAGAGGTGAGGGATCAAGTGTTCCGGTCTCGTCACTTGACTCAGTTCAAAATTACGGGACCGGTCATTTAGCCAAATCGGACTTAGGATTTGATCCAAACTTAGGCCAAATTTGGACTTAGGCCAAATCGGACCCTTGTGGTGCTAATTCAAAACAGTAGCCTATTAGGACCTGGTGAATGGAACCTCCAACTAGGGAACATTAGCAACAACAAGAAGATGGATCCAAAAGTAAGTACCATTTGTGTTACAGGATTTACTTTGTGAATAATACGCCAGTTATATAAACCATATATATGACCGTTTTTAGTTTATATATATATATGGGAACCCGGGGTAGAACTGGGTACGAAGTTGAAAATGTGTTTTAAAAATACAAAAGGGTTAATTAAGAGAGCTGTAAATTTTTCTATGAATACATTATAATGTAATAATCACAAAAATACAATAATATTGTGAGAAAATAAGAGCAATATTTTTTTTTCAATAACAGAAAATTATGTCATTTTCCCCGTTCTGCCCCGGGTACGGGGCAGAACGGGGTGATAAGGACAATTAGTTATAAAAACATATAAACCAGTGGAAATGCAGAAAAAATAAGTTTTCTCTATATTTATTTAGTTTTAAGTGTTTATAAAGGTTTAATTAAGGTTACTGTTTTCATTGATTGTGTCGTTTTTTTAAGTCTATTCACAAAATACACACACTAGGACAGCCTCATCATTTTCGCTATCTATTGCCATACAGGAATTGTGTGCCCATTTTTTGCACATGGAACAAGCGACCCAACCTTCAACTGACTTTGAGTATAATTCCCCGCAATATAAACACTCGCAGTCAGAACAATCCCCAGAATCACTGTCGTTAGTTTCGGGTTCTCTCTTCAGCTCTTTCTTTTTTCATTTATCTTCAGGCATTTTCCCTTGTTATTTTCATTCTTAATTTTATTCTCATTCTTAAATATTTTTATCCTTGCTCTTTCTTCTTTAGTAAAGTTCTTTTCTTCTTTTTCCTTAATAGCGGCTTCTAACTCATTTTTGTATGGGGAATCTGTTAAGACGGCGGTCTTCCCCCTCTTCCTATTCGTCCTTTTCACGCTTTCTTTAACTTTTGGAATAGGCATTAGAATTTCAGGTGAAACATGAAATGAAGAGACCCTGTTGTCAATTGTCATCCAATAGCACCCAGGAGTGGCACAATTAGCCTCATTATATCGGACCTTCTTAACCGGCGTGTTATCATTAGAGTTGGCTGAAACCTTACCAGCTTTATCATCCAACCTAATATGTATGTGTTTTTTAACTGGTGTGCTAGGCGAAGGCAATTCCAATTGTTCGGCTACGGATGTTATCACCTCTTCACTTAAAGGCCTTCCAAGTCCGATGTCAGTTGTGTCTGCTGGAAGAAAATCTGCGTCGGTGAATATGGATGGGTCAGTTAGCCATATTCCTGTAGCTTGGAAACCATTTATAGCAGTTTTCATTGTTGCGGTTTGGATAAAACCTGATCCAAAAAGCGTTGAAATTTGACAGAGAGTTACGATGTTCCCTGGGTTGCTTCGTAGCCATTTTCGAAGCTCATTGCTGTAATGAAGACTTAAAGGCTTCATAAAAGAAACATCAAGTGGCTGAAGTCTGTGAGAGCAATGTGGTGGTATACATAGCAACGAAACGCCACTCTCCCGAGCGTAGTCTATAACCTCAAGGTTCTCAGTATGTGTTGAGTGACCATCTAATATAAGAAGAACCGGGAAGTCTTTTGATGCCTTAGAAAATTCCACAAATTTTCGAAACCATACAAGAAATGACACAACAGTCATCTATCCAGTGCTGTGCGCCTCAGCCCAACCTCCTGGTGGCAATCCTAACTCAAATTCTTTCTGCTTCTTCTTTCGAGGAAAAATGAGCATCGGGAGCATGTAAGCTCCGCTTGCCGACATATAAATAAAGCAGGTTACAGTTTCGCCCCTTTCTGCGGATGTTAATGATCCGACTTGACGTTTCCCCTTGCAAGCTATGATCTTTGATTGGTTTTCAGGGTTCACTGAAATGCCCATTTCATCGCAATTAAATATTTGAGAAGCCGTCAGTTTGTGATTGTAAAGTAAGTTCGTTAGCAACGAAAAAAAAAACTATCGACAGCTACTTTATTAAAGCCCATATCTGTTGCACCAGATGCTGCTTTGGCTTTCCGAACAGATAAAATAGGAGTCTCTTAAGGAATCCATTGACCCAATCTTGGCCTGCGATTCCATTTTTATATCTATGACCAATGCCATTTCTTAATGTCAACTGATAAGCTAAGCTAAGCATGTTCTTCATTGTTAGACCGAATAACCTAGCCTCCATAGTTTTTAAATAGTTAACAAGCACAAGTTCCTGCTCTTCTATAAATGCGTTTTTAAATTTTCCAGCCGTTTAATCGATCTTGTAGTCAGGGTTTTCCTTTCTTTTCTTAACGTATCTTACCAGAGTAGACTGGGGAACATCAAATTGATTCGAAACCTTCAAATACCCAGATTTTCCAGAAATAACCGCCTCGACAGCATTGTTCATTGTGTCAGTAGACCATGATTGCCTATTTGTTTTTTTTTTCTTATAGTCTCGAACCATCTGAAATCGAAAGAAAAAAATTAGGGGCGTACCAAAAACGATCTCTTCGTTAAAAACGTTGAGGGGCAGAATGGGGTATATTTAGTAGCAATAAGTTGAGTAGCAATACGTTGGTCTAGTTCTACTTATTGCCGGTGGCTGACAGCACCTCCTTGACACCTAAAAACGAACTTCATTCCGCCCCCCGAACCTCGTTCTACCCCGGGTTCTCCTATATATATATATATATATATATATATATATATATATATATATATATATATATATATATATATATAGAAAATTGATTTGTGAGAGATGGAGACTTCGACCTGAACGAATTTTATTCCGTTGGGCCTAGGCGTCCAATAGGAAAGCTTTGCGCGCGCGTGACGTCACCTTTTCGGAGAGCATTTGAAGCTCACTCGCAGACCCCCCGCTGACATGGACGAGTAAAGTCGTGCTTTTCCCGCGTCGCGTTTTTATCGAATTCGCTAAACGAATTGGGATATTTCGGAGTCCCCATCTCACAGGTGAACCATGCTCTGTAGTAAAACTTTAATTTACCTTCCTCGTAAATCTGTAAATTGTAAATAGCGTGATGTCTTTTCTTTATGTGTTTAAAAGTAAATAAAATGTTAGTTTAGATATTAATCTTTTTGTTCTTTTCGTATAATTCTTTCCGTAAAGTTACTTACCCCTAGACGCCGTCCTACAAATTGGGGCCCCGGCCCGGATTGCAACCTGCTTCCTTACATTAGGCATTTGCCTAGGAACATCCTTACTTTTACTTTCGTTTTCGGTTTAAAGAATTTTATACTTTTACTTCCGTTTTCGGTTTGAAATAATTTTATTTTTAACTAAGAGCATTTTTTCCTCTCGGGTTCACCTTTTTCGGTTTTCGCTCACAGACCAACGTCCTATGCTAATGTATTTTTTTAAGTCCACAGCTAACAGATTCGCCAAAGAAATCAGCCCGCCAGCGAAAGAGGGACAGAACATCAATCGCCGAGAAATCGCCATCGCCAGGTCAGTGATGTTTATTATTAAGCCAAGGAGACAACGCCAAAGAACAATCGCCAATACATTGATTGTATAAAATGGTCATATTATTCGAGGGATATTATAATTACGTTGTATGAAATATATAAGTGTCGAAATTTCATTTGAATATTTATCTTTCCATGTTTATAAATTAAGAATAGTCTATATTTAAATATTTAACCTTTTTCTGATATCAATTAACCCATTTTTATGGTATACAGCCTTGTTCGATATAGAACATTGAAAAGCTAAAGTTTTACCCTCAGAGTGTTTGTTTGCTATCAGATGTTAACAGTAGAGTAATAAAATGAAAAAATCATTTCCGCTCGTTCGCAGACATTAGGCGAACTGTCGCGACAGGTGTTTATCTTTCTCTCTCTGTTTAGTCTAATGCTGAGAAAGGATGTTTTGCATTTTGTGTGAAACATGAGTTCAAATAATGTTCTTTTATTGCATCTTTTAAAACCAGAACAGGATATATTTTTTAAAAGTTGTTTATGAATAATTGGGTATTGTGAATAATTGAAAAGTTGTTTATGCATGTTTTTAATGCCATTTTCGGATTTCAGAAGTTTCTAATATTTGTTTGTTTTATTCGAATATCGTAAGAGATTGCATTTTGTTGTTCACGTTTTATCTTTCTTCCTGGTTGAGCAAGAGTTTTTTTTAAATGCGACTAAATAAATTTCTCACATTGAGAATACGTTTTGAAGAAATATTGAACTAAGTTTTAAATTAAATTTGTTCTCTGGGTTACAACTCCCATTTATTTTTATACAAAATGGCATTTCTTCTCTCGAAGAAAAGGGAAGACCTGATAGAACTCGCCTCAGAATTGTCGTTAAGTATCCAAGAGGGTTCAACTAAACTTCGAATAAAAGAACTGATCGTGAAAAGTCCAAATTACGTAGAGGAAGATGTCAAAATACTGATCGATAGCATAGCTGAGGAACGCGTACGCCGAGAAGCAGAAGAAAAAGAAGAGAAATTACGCCGAAAAGCAGAAGAAAAAGAAGAAAAATTACGCCGAGAAGCAGAAAATAGAGAAATTGAACAGAAGCGAGAAGAGCGAGGACATGAACTCGAGAAATTACGAATACAGGCTCAACAGAGTGTCAATACGACGAACAACACCGAAAACGTCCAAGCGCCGAATAAATTGATTCACGAAACTTTCCATAAGTTTAATATGAAGGATGACATCAGCTTGAACCTCACCTTATTTGAACGGCACGCAGAATTGATATTTTTGCCGAAGAAAGATTGGGTACAGAGACTGATAGGATTGATACCCCTTGACATTGCTCATCTGATCGCAAGAGAACCAGCGGACAAATGTAATGATTACGACCACATCAAGGATTTACTATTGAAAAGATTTAAGTTGTCTCCGGAAAAACTTCGTCAACTATTTGTATCTCACCAAAAATCTGATGAGCGAACATGGCAAGATTTTCACTACGAACTGCAGACGTATTTCGACGGATGGACTTCCGGTTTGAAAATAGAAACCTTCGATCAACTGCGAGAGTTAATTATAGCCGATCAAATTAAGAAGAAAGCACCTTACGAGTTTCAGCAACATTTTCTAGACGAATGGTCTACTATTAACTCACCTTCCGAACTAGCTAAAAAATTTGAAGAATATGAAGATATCCGAAGAACATTAAAACCGAAGTCACCCAACTCATTCGCGAAAGGAAAATATGAAGCCAGAGGATCTAACGATACTTATTCTCGAAGACCTGAACATTTCCAAATTGGGAACAATAGGCATGAAAAAAAAAACTTTCAATCGAACGGAACTCCTTACGCCGGAAGAAATAAGCAACTAATCTGTAGCTACTGCAAAGGACAGGGTCATTATGCCGTAGATTGTACAAAGCGACCCAAAAACCAAAACATTAATAAATCTGCAAGCTCTCCGGTTCAAGTCTGCTCACGAATATCTCAAGGAAGAGTTAAAACAAAGAAAATAACCATGGGTAACAAGACTTTTGAAGCTCTCATCGATACCGGCAGTTCAGCGACACTCATTCGTGAAGATATGTGCGAAGGAATAATCGAACCCTCAGAACTCTCGAAAGACATAGTAGTGTTATCTGGATTAGGGAAGTACGAAGTCAAAACAAAAGGGTTGTTCCAACGGAAAATTTAATTGGATGGAAAAGAATATTCCCTCACGTGGCACATCGTACCTACGCCGTGTTTAGAATTTCAGGCAGTACTCGGATCAGATATTTTGGAACAAGCCTCCGTCTTCTTCGACAAAGAAAGTGTTCAGTTCCATAAATATGAAGATAAAACTTGCTTCATGCACACGCAAGTATACGAAGCGAAACCTGAAGACGAAATTGAAGTCAAACATGTTAGCAATCCACGAATAAGAAAAGAACTGTTTGAATTGATCTCCAACTATGAGCCAAATAAGACCGAAACGACAAACGTGTCCATGAGAATTATTTTGAAAGATGATATACCGGTTTACCAGCCTGCACGTCGCTTATCCTTTACCGAGAACCAAGCAGTCAACAAGCAAGTCGACGAATGGCTTGAACAAGGAATTATAAGACCAAGCTCATCCGAATATGCGAGTCCAATTGTGCTAGTCAAGAAAAAAGATGGCACCACTAGATTGTGTGTGGACTACAGAAAGTTGAATCGGAAATTAGTCAAGGATCGTTTTCCATTGCCGTTGATAGAAGACCTATTAGATAAACTCCAAGAAGCCAAGGTGTACACTACGTTAGATTTGAGAAATGGATTTTTCCATGTCGATGTCAATGAAGACTGCAAACACCTCACCTCCTTCGTTGTTCCAGACGGACAATTCGAGTTCAATAAAGTACCTTTCGGCCTAAGCACTAGTCCCAGCGTATTCCAAAGATATGTGTACAGTATTTTTCGAGAACTAATGCGAAAAGGTATTGTAGTAATTTACATGGACGATTTGATAATTCCGGCAAAAGATGAAGAAGAAGGTTTAAAAAAACTAAAGAAAGTGTTTGAAGTTGCCTCGAAGTATGGCTTAGAAATTAAGTTTGAGAAATGTCGATTCCTAAGTAGGAAAGTCGAATTTTTGGGCCACGTCGTCGAAAACGGAACAATACGCCCGTCAGTTGCGAAGACAATAGCCGTCAAGAAGTTCCCAGTACCAACATGGGTCAAGCAAATCCAGAGTTTTTTAGGACTAACAGGCTACTTTCGAAAATTTATTCCCGCGTACTCTAAAATAGCAAAACCTCTGAGTGATCTAACAAGAAAAGACAATCCATTTGTATTCGAACAAGCCCAAATTGAAGCATTCGAAAAACTCAAGAAACTATTAACTGAAATTCCCGTTTTAAGCATTTTTCAGCAAGGGAAAAGGACCGAACTACACACCGATGCAAGCCAACAAGGATATGGCGCTGTTTTGCTCCAGGAAGCGGATGACGGAAAATTACACCCTGTTCAATACATGTCGCAGAAAACTACTCCAGCCGAGGAGAAATACAGTAGCTATGAACTGGAAGTTCTTGCTGTTGTCACCGCTTTAAAGAAATTTCGAATCTACCTTCTAGGGCAACATTTCAAAATCATAACGGACTGTTCAGCTTTTCAAAAGACTATGGACAAAAAAGATTTAGTTACTCGTATAGCGAGATGGGCACTACTGTTGGAAAATTATGATTACGAAATTGTGCATCGACCCGGCCAGAGAATGCAACATGTAGACGCTTTAAGCAGATACCCCGTCGCCATAATTACAAGCGATACTCTCACCGCCAGATTGAAAAGAGCTCAACAAGGAGACGAAAACACTCAAAATTTTAAATCACTGATTGAAACAAACCCTACTTCAGACTTCTTCATTAAAAACGAAATATTATACAAATACGTAGATGGCCGTGAATTAATAGTAGTACCAAGAGATATGCAAACTGAGCTAATCAAGCTAGCTCATGAGAAAGGACACTTCGCAGCTGCAAAAACAGAAGAAATAGTTAAACGAGAATTTTTCATACCTAATTTAAGCAGACAAGTGCAAAACGTGATCGTTAACTGTGTACCGTGTATTTTAACCAACAGAAAGAGAGGGAAAAAAGAAGGTTTCCTATACCCTATTCCGAAAGAAGATGTACCGTTAAGCACCTATCACGTAGATTTCATTAGTCCAATGCCCTCTACCAACAAAAGGTACCAACATATCCTCACAATAGTCGACGCCTTCACGAAGTTCACCTGGCTGTATCCCGTAAGATCTACCACCGCAGAAGATGCCCTCGATAAATTGAAATTGCAACAAAAGACTTTCGGCAATCCCCAAAGAATAATAACAGATCGCGGTTCTGCTTTCAAAGTGTTTAGTGACTATTGTACCAAAGAGAACATCCAACATCTGCAGATCACCACTGGCGTACCGCGAGGAAACGGTCAAGTGGAGAGAATCCACCGAACTCTTATCCCTGTTTTGACCAAGATGTCCATCGTCGATACTACCAAGTGGTACAAATTCGTAGATCCACTGCAAAGAATTCTAAACAGCACCTCCAACCGAAGTACTAAATGGTCTCCATTTGAACTATTAACTGGCGTCATCATGAGAAATAAGGAGGACCTTCACCTAAAAAATCTGATAATGGAAGAGATGGTGGAAGAATTTCAAGAGCAAAGAAACCAATTACGACAAGATGCTAAAAGAAACATTCAGAAGATCCAGGCTGAGAATAAAAGAACCTACGATAAGAAATGCAAGAAGGCCCCTGAGTATCAGCAGGGAGATCTAGTAGTCATCCGAAGAACGCAATTTGGAACAGGCTTGAAGCTAAGGCCTAAATTTTTAGGACCATATAGAGTTATCGAAGTAAAGCCTAGAGATAGATACGAGTTAGAGAAAGTAGGTAACCACGAGGGTCCTAGATTGACCTCCTCGTCTGCCGATCTAATGAAATCCTACTCACCAGGATGAGGGATTAAACGTTTTTTTTTATTCATAATTGTTTACTGTGTTTTTATTTTATTTTTGTTTATTGTATTTCCTCATTGTAATTCATTTACGCGAATTGTATGGTTATTTCTCATATCTAAATCATTTTGGAAATTTTGATGTACATTTATTTAGTGATGTTTTAGGCCAATCGTTTTATGTAAAGTCAGATCACTGAGGTCAGTGATTCCAGGCTGGCCGAACTTGTAGAAAATTGATTTGTGAGAGATGGAGACTTCGACCTGAACGAATTTTATTCCGTTGGGCGTAGGTGTCCAATAGGAAAGCTTTGCGCGCGCGTGACGTCACCTTTTCGGAGAGCATTTGAAGCTCAATCGCAGACCCCCCCGCTGACATGGTCGAGTAAAGTCGTGCTTTTCCCGCGTCGCGTTTTTATCGAATTCGCTAAACGAATTGGGATATTTCGGAGACCCCATCTCACAGGTGAACCATGCTCTGTAGTAAAACTTTAATTTACCTTCCTCGTAAATATGTAAATTGTAAATAGCGTGATGTCTTTTCTTTATGTGTTTAAAAGTAAATAAAATGTTAGTTTAGATATTAATCTTTTTGTTCTTTTCGTATAATTCTTTCCGTAAAGTTACTTACCCCTAGACGCCGTCCTACATATATATATATATATATATATATATATATATATATATATATAAAACAGTTCCGTAACTGACTCATTCATTCACTGACTGACTGACTGACTGACATACAACGCACAGACCAAACTGCTGGACCTAAAGGGCTGAAATTTTGCATGGCGATTCTTCTAATAGTGTAGGGGTGCACTAAGAAAGATTTTTCAAAAATTCTTCTTAGATTTTTTTAAATTAAATTTTTAAGCTGTTTTTTAAACTTTTTTTACGTTTGCATTTAAAATAATAATTTTAGGGTTATAAAATTTATATAACGAGAAAGATCGTACAAATTCCTTTAAAATGAAATCTTTTTCGAATCTTTACCTCCATTCTCTGATTTTGGTGAATTTTTAAAGATTAATTTCTAGAATTTAATTTATTAAATGCCGATCACGTGGTTTCTTTTTCTGGTACTTTAAATAAATTTATCGTCACGTGCATAACAACAAAATAGACAAAAAAAATTTTTTTCTTTCTAATGCAGCAGACGATTGGATATTATCCAAAAAAATATCTCTTACGATTTTTTTCTAAATATATATATATATATTTTTTGCATCAATTGTATACATTGATCGTCGCATTTATTATAAATATATATATTTTTTTTGGCATTAATTGCATACATTGACCGTTGTATTTAATTTGAATGTACTCCGTAGCGAAGCGCGGGCTTTCAGCTAGTATATATATATATATATATATATATATATATATATATATATATATAACGCTAGGAACGTAAAGTATATTTCACTTATTAATTAGGTTTAAAATTAGTCAAATTAGCGTGAAAAGGTAATTTACTATTAGAAATTCTGCTGTTTTCCAATTCAGGATGTAAGATGTTTTTTGCAGCGGAGAGTTCATGGTCACCGATAATTAATTGCTCCCACGCACTCGGAGTTTGGATCTCATAGGGTTAAGAATTTTTCTTCTGGGGGTGGAGAGCTAGTTGAACAACGGCGTACTGAACTGATAGTAGGGTTTTTATATATTTTTTATATATTTACGATTATTCTGCATCTACGTCCGAGTCATATATATATATATATATATATATATATATATATATATATATATATATTACTGGTTTATTATTCACAAAGTAAATCCTGTAAGATTAAATGGTATTTACCTTTGGAGCTATCTTCCAGTTAATGACTGCTTTGAGTTTATAAACTCAAGTACCTTCTTACGTTAGGCTGTGTCAGGTACTTAAGCTTATAAATTTAAAATTTTAGGTATTGTACTCTATACGAGAGCTGTTTCATAAAATCTTGTCAGTTTGTAATATGCATAACAAGAATTTTTTCCTTTTTAAGCAAACTTCCTTTTCATGTGCAGATGTTGGTTTTTGATCGTTAGATTTAATGTGAATTGCTATCGATTAGGGTTGTTGTAGAAACTGTAGGAAAACAAGTCATTATATATATATATATATATATATATATATATATATATATATATATATATATATATATATATATATATATATATATATATACACACGCATATACATACATACACATATGTATACATACATATAAATATATATATAAACAGATACATATATATACATACACATACATATATATATATAAATATATATATATATATGTGTATATATATATATATATATATATATATATATATATATATATATATATATATATATATATATATATATATATATGTGTGTGTGTGTGTGTGTGTGTGTGTGTGTGTAATTTATTTTTGTTTGCTAAAATACGTTTCTCTTTCCCACTTATCCTGTTTTCTTGCGGTCCGCAGCTGCTTTCCATAAAGTAATAAAGCCCTCTTCACATTGGGCAAGCCTCCTTTAATACTCATACTTCAGCTTAAAAATTTACAGTTTTACTTAGTATTGTTACTAAGTAAAAGATATTGTTATAGAGCACAGATTGAAGCTTTAGGCAAGAACATACAGAGCTAGGTAACGACCGAAACAAAGGTTATGATATATATATATATATATATGCAGTATAGTCGTCCTGTGTTTATAATATGTTTAATCCGTATCTAAACGTCAGGTTTTAATTCTAAATGCAGATCAATTTTAACTGTAACTAAGACAGCTTGTTGCCAGTTCTTTCATGCACTTTTCATAGGGGTATGAAGTATTCTAGTTAATCTCAGAATTATTCCAAAATCATGGTTTGTTTTCTGTGCGTTGACGATTCTGTGCTTTGACGAAAAATAGATTGATGAATGAGAAAGACACAGATGTGGCAGGTTGAAATCAAGAACTCTTAGGGATCTAACTCTAAAAGGTTTGGTAAACGAATTTATCTCTGGAAAATAATATGGATTAAACATATTATAAACACAGGACATCGAATAATCATTCTCTTGTATCATAAACTGATATGATACACGATGCTGATGTGACTGAATCATAAAAGGGCAGACTTAAGATACAAATGCAGTGTATATGTATGAACATCTGCATTTTAAATCGGTCTCGTGATGAGGACGGTGCTCCAAATCGCATTAGCGTGACACAAATATTATGTAACGACGACGAGATAACACTTGATGTCTTTCGATCTTTATCAGAACACCAAGGAAATAATTCGATCCACATAGACACAGCGATGTGAAAGTTTCCCGTAACACGACTGTGAAAGACAATGTGATTGATATACAGATGTGATAGGACGGAAAAGAAAGGGATCAAAAAATAGATACGCTTATAAAGCAGATTGAAAACAAGGCATCTTAAAGAAAAATCGAATCAGATGACGAACCGTAAAATCGGTTTTGTATGATGATCAGATAGACTTGATAAGGATTGAATACGCACTAGTCTCAATCTCAGTGCCTCAGCAACATCTGGTAATTTTGTTGATCTTATCTTAAATGCTCATGACGAGAAGAGTGTAAGTCAAAATGCACCCTAGCGTTCTCAGGAAGAAAATTTTGTTGAATTCGATAATGCCCCAGCCAGTGAATACAAAACTCGTTCCACTGTTGAGACTAAAAAATTTGACCATGTCAGTTGTAACCTCTGGAGACGACACTTGCTGCAGTACTTGATTGTTCGTTTGCCTTGCCAAAGAATCGGCCTCGTTAACTCTTGACGCTAGAACTGAAACCAAGGTCTTATCGTTGACAAGAAGGTGTAAATCGGTATGAAGAGGGTTTTCAATTTTACATTGTGTACGTCGCTTTTTAGAACATTCTGAAGTCCATAAAACATCCCAAGGACACTGCAACTGATGATGAGAAATATCAACAAAGAAAAAGCAGATTCGATGGACTGTAACATTTTTAGCAACGAGCTGTAGCGCTTCAGACAATTTTGCAATCCTCTCGGCGATACATCTATAGAAGCAGTCAACGGCAAATTTTTCTTTACGTGACACATGATAATCCTCTCTGAAGTTCTACACAGTATCCCATATAAAAATACAATGCAGGAAGGCATCACGAAGAAGAAAGCTACATAATGGACGATTAGGCCAAAATAGACATACAGCAGGATTTGACTATTGTTCATTCGAAGAAGTCCGAATGTCATTGAATTAAAATATTCAACCATGCTCCCTTTATCCTGCTGGTATAGAATGCTTAAGTTGCCAGCGATATTTATAAGCACCAGCGAGACCACACACATGAGACTGAACTCCATCGAAGGTGTTATATTACAAATTTCCCCAAGTCTGTCGATTTCTTGAACAACATCCGATATTCTGCGCCTCGAACGGTACAGCAAGAACCACAAAATGGTTCCATTGACCTCCCATATTCGTTTCGCTATTATTTGCTTCAGATACTTCCCCGAGAGTTCTCCTAGAACATACATTCTGAACGCCACTCGTAATACCATGTAAACAAAGATAACTTTCGCACATTTCCTGGTGCAACTTAACAAACTGGTTTTCCCACGAAAATCGTTTGACATATCTATGTCTATTCCGAAAAGTAAGAGAGCTTTCGAGATAACTGAAACTGGCTTGAATGACATATCTGGGGTGATTTTGTTTTCCTTCGTGGTATTTATTGTATTCCGAAATAACTTAGCAGCCATTTGAAATATCTTATAAAATGGAAATTAGACGAAATTTTCTGTCTCTACTGATTTTTTTCCTGTTCAAGTAACACCGTAACGATTTTTATCCGGAACACTATGAAGGTTTCTGTGCAATTATGAATGCCAAGTTGTATTTTAGCAAAAATCGTTTTTATGACCACTTCCACGTCCTTTTTTGAACAAAACTATTATTGTAATTGATCTTTTTCAGCGACGTTTGGAAGCCTGTGCCCACATGCTACTCCTGCCAACTCTACAACTCTACAGATATTCTGAAGGAAAGCACAAAAGCATATACCACTTCGGACATAGAGAATGTGTAGTATAGAAAATGTGTTTTCTTACTTGATTATTATTTTTGAAAGTTTCCCTTTTGTAAGTTCATTTGGAACAAGAAAAAGATATCTTGGAAATTCTATCTGTAACACCGTTTAAAAAAGAAAGGAGAATTCAAACGTGTCATTAAGTGTTAAAAGTTTTTAAAAAAACTGTTTTCAAACAGTTTCTGCTACAATTATAATTAATCAATAGCTGTCCGCCAGTATATGTCGATCAAAATTTAAAAAAAAAACCGACATCTGCTTTTGTAAAGGAAAGCTACTTGAAAAAGGAAACCATGTTCGATTTATACGTTACATGTTTATTTTTATTTTTATAAATTAAAACTTTTGCTCATCTTTCAACTGCCAACCTATTCCATTACGTTATGTAAACACACACTGTAAACAGAACACACGTATACGATGCAATATATGATATTTTCACTTTATAAGCCGACCTAACGTAGATAAACACTTAGTATTATTAACTATCAATGTATATAGGCTATTAATTATCAATGAAATGACTTATAGAATTTTAAATTTTTAAAATAAGTCGCTTATAGCGGTTTTCCTTGACAATAATACACTATATATCAGCGGAACTCAGGAGAGTCCAACGGGCCGCATTTGGCACACCAAGCCTTTATGTGCGGTCTGAAACACTTCCACTCATTATCAGGCAGGTAAATTTATTAGCATAATCTCGGAAATTTTTTCCTGAAAAATACAAAACTGTACAAAAAAGAGCCACCTTCTGGTCACGTTGTTTGCATCGACGTATCTTTCTGAATGACCCTATTCCAAAATGAAATATGCGAAGAACGTACGTAGAAATCGGCTAACTGCTTTTTACCTTGATGACGTATTGAGAGAAGCGTGTATCAAGTATAAAGGTGATTTGTTTAAAAAAGTCAAAAGTTTGTCTAAACCTTAAAAATCTCACTAATTTTTAAATAAACGCTTGAATTCTATCGAGTTTTGAGTTTTAAATATTACATTGTTATATTATGAGGTATTTATTGTGTACTGTGTGGCTGCCCGCGTAACGTTGATAATATATGCATGTGGCCCGAAAGAAAGAAAAGGTTGAGTAAGGGATATACATATATATATATATATATATATACTCCAATATTTTTGCGTGGAAAATCTTATTCTCAGCGACTATTCTCGGCGTCTCTTCATTGTGCGGATCTTCGTCAAAAAATGATTGAAGAAATTTTGGTTATTGACGGGGAAAATGTTCCTCAAACTGTACTACATATTAACTGTACTATATTCTTTAGTATGTCCTATTACATTCAATTTGAATATTTTCTTCTACATTATTTTGTCTATAAAAGTATCCGTTACGATTTTCATTGTAATTATCCTAAAATGTACTCCGTAGAGAATAACGGGTATTCAGCTAGTAATATATAAAATAATATATAAATAACTGTGGGTAGCGACCCATAATTTGCGCACCACTGAATTATATATTATCAAAGACAAACTGGAGCATTTACCTTAATTTGTTGGTAATATTAATATTTAAGGATTGCGATTCTGATTATGAGTCAAGTCAAGAACAACTAGGCTTTGTCTTTCCGATTGCTTAGCCAGAATTCGAGTTTTTGTCGCTCGAGAAGTTTTTGAATGTTTTATTAATATCTTATCCCTTCAACGCCAAATGGGAAAAAAAATAAATTGCTCATTTCTTTATCCCGAATCAGAACAAAACCGGTAGTAATTCCTGTCCGTAAATTTTTGGTGTGGTGCCAGCTAACTAAGTCGCAGTTGGATTGTTTTCCTACAGAGAGGTAGTTCAGCGAACTATTCAGATGTCTCTCACCTAAAAATAGAAGCCTCTCTGCTTGCCAGACGATTTTTGAGGCTCGGCAGACGATGCAGAATAGGATGAGATGGGGCAAAAAATATTGAAACAATGCTGCGACGTATTACGGTTGTTCCCGAAAACTACGCACTTGGTTTGAATTTGATGTCAAGCCACACATTTTCAATGAGGTTTGCTGGCGGTCGGCCATCTTGTTCCTTTGGTGTATCTTGATTATATAGACGAATGCGAAATTTTCTTAATTCATTTGGCATCGGTCGTAAAGTTGGTTCCTCTGCAGCGACTTCGCACAATCTGGAAGCCTAATTTAGCCTCTCTTCAGCTTCTGGAAATGCTTCTTGCCTTTTTTAGAAAATATTTGAAATTTAAAATATGTTCTAGACAGAACTTATTGCGCCGGTTAAACTAAATTTTGGGGGTATTTACTGTCTATTGTTTAGTCATTAGATACAAGGAAATTTTGTGTAAGAAAGAAATTAAATTGTTTAATCACTAGATAGTTTCTGTAAGCTGAGTGAAGTCGAACACACTTCCCTTCCCCCTCTACTTTCTATTTATAGTGAAATTCTCCCTCTTCTTTTATTATCAAGGTAATGTCAAAAGATTGTTTGTTTCATAGTTTTTCATACATTTATTTCTTGGCAAAAAAAATATCACCGATACTTCGTCTACCGTAACTAAAAATGTAAATTTGTAATTATTGAATAAAGCATCTTATTTAAATATATAATACACAAAATTCAAAACGAAATTTATGGATGGAAAAAGCATATTATGAAGTTATACAGTAATGATTTCAGGTGGGCTAACGTCATCATTATATTGAAGATTTCTGGACAGTGTTACCGCACAGACACACGTTTACTCTACATTACTTTTTAAAACTAATAAATGAAAACTGCTAAAACAAAAATTACAAATGCTGAACAAAGAAATCGTTGTTATCACATTGTGGTGGCCTCTATGTACATCCGCATTTTTTTACACGTAAAAGAGTAAAAAAAAAAGTATGTAAAACATTGAGAAAAACTGTGAAACCAAACGGATCTAAAATAAACCTTGCGGTGTTTCTATAGAGATATGGTTTATATAAAGCATTGAGAAGTTCCCTATAGGTGAAACAACACCACCCCTTGTTACATCCTCCATTTTGACCGAGCACCCACAGGGACGACATCTGAAGGGCTCGAACCTCCTCCCACCTTCCCTAACCTCTTAAGAGGACTTTCCGGTCTGCAGATTTAACGTGGCCCTATCCGGCCTAGACACGAAGGTATTGAATCGCGTTTGTCGTAATTCGAACCGAGCACCCAGTTCCAAGCTCAATGCGCTACCACTAAGTTACCTTGGGCCCCAAATCGAGAAGTTGCATCTCTGGAATACATTTATTGCAACGGTAGAGTAAATTAACTTTACCCCGAGGCGTTCTATGCCTCGGGACGCCCAGTGGCGTAGTGGTTAAATACGTCAAGCTGCCACACCACAGGTCCAGGGTTCAATCCTGCGACTGGGCAAGGTCGACTCAGCCTTTCATCCCTTGAGTGAGTCGATAAAATGAGGACCAAGCATGCTTGGGAACTAAACTCTGGGGAGTTCCTCGTCAGGTTGACCACCTGACTGAGACATATGCTCTATGGCACCCAAAACCCACGGTCGAGAAAGCGGAGATGGGTACCGCCGGCCTTGGTCCACAGCGGACTGTTACGCCATGAGTTTAGTTTACTATGCCTCGGTCCTTCGAAGTTCGTGAATACATTAGAACAATGGTTCTTTATCTTTTGTACATCAAGGACCATTCCCCCTCTCCAAAAAAAAATTGTGGGGGGACCCTATCCAAACCAACCTTTTAAGAGGCAAAAATGGGTTTTATTTTTTGAGTAAGTAAACTTTGAGTAAGCTAGACTTTTGTAGATCAAAGACCACTTGTCCCCCCTCCCCAAAAAAATAAATTGTAGGGAGGGGCGACCCTATCCAAACCAATCTTTTAAAAGGCAAAAAAGGGTTTTATTTTCTAAATAAACTTTTTCAGATAAACTACTGTAATAAAAAGTTACAAATAAACATAAAGACAATAACAAATTTAACCCAAATGTAAGCTTAATAGCAAACGTAAATGTCTATGAAAACTTAAAAATTTATGAGATTTTTGAGCTTGTGTTAATTTAAATAAAAAAAAATTATTGTCACGCTGCGACTCCACATCTCAGAAAATGTATTAGGGATTTTTTAAAAGAACAGGGATTTTTTTCGCACTCGAAATATCAGGAGTAGAACGAAATACATAAAATTTTAGTATTTGGTCGATTTTTTTATTTATTTTTTTTTTGGGTGTGTGTGTGTGTGTGTGTGTTTGTTCTTTCCAGGTTTTGTAAAATTGCTAAAACTTTGTTTTGCTTTAATCACTGCTGATTTCGGGGACCCTTTCTAGCGTTCTCTCGGGCAACCAGCTCAGAACCAATGCATTAGAGAATCAGCAATTATACGAGCGCAAATTTATCTGTATATTTTACTATTGGTGACAGATCTGATTTAGGGTAATTTTTCTGTCCATAAAAAGCTACAATTAAAGTCCGAAGAACTTGAATGAGAATACGTAGAATGCGTGGTACATGCCAGTGGTACCTCGTGCCTAATGGAATATATTGTTACATTGGGTGTGTTGCGATTTCAAGAGTTCATTACTGAAAGAGGCCTTTAATCTACAAGCAGGACAAATCGATCGTTCCAACCTTCAATTAATATTCAAGTAGATTGTAAATAAATTTATGTTTGTTATTATTAAGGGATATCAGTAATTTTTTAACCATTGCAACTGGGCATTGCCAAGTCATTCAGTTAATTTCACGGAATAGATTTCATCGCATACGGCATAGCTGTTTACTGATACCTTTCAATGTACCGTAAACTGGGTATTAGAAAAGGAAATGACATTTCACGATAGTCTGCAGTAAAAAAAGACGATTTGAATGTCTAAAGCAAAAATAAATTTGTCAGAAATAGAGCAAGAAAACACCCACAAAGTAAGTCAAGGCAGGCAAATCGCGCTCAAGACATGTTGCCATTCTACAACTGTAAAATGGTAAGGCGTGGAATTGTCAACACGAGAAACACGAGAAACATTAGCGTGGTCTTAAAAATGAATAATAGTAAAATATTAAAGCATTTCTATTCCTTGGTTTATTTCACTAAATCTATAGTAATTATTTTATATCCTATGAGCAGCTTATTGTCATCGCGCCTCTTGGTGAAAGTTACCCGAGGCGTTGCGAAAGAGTTTGCACTAAGTTGGTACAGGAAAGCGAACTTAAACATAGAGGTTAGAAACTAGAGAAAACCCATAATCTCATATTCATATGAATTTCCTGTTTTTCACGTATATATATGAGGAGCATCAAGGCGAATATCCCCAGAATAGGACGAAACAGGTCCCCAAATGCTGTGCGAACCTGCGAAATTTGACCACTTATCAAGAAAGCGGTCCTTAAACTCCGCTTTTATATGCGAGGTGTCATGCCTTTTATTACTCGTTCATCGAACTTTCATATTATGTACTGCAATTTCGTGGAAAATTCAACACTCTCTTCGGTGTAAGTCTTTAAATGATATCTGATATATTTTGACACTAAGGTGACATAAATTTATAGGCAAGGCTGACCTAAATTGTGTGGTGTATCTCTGTGTTACGTAAACACCGTTTAAAACTCAGCTATCTCAAGCAGTGTCGTAGAAGATAATTTGGTCTCACGACAGTTCTCCTATCGATAAATATAGGCCAATTACGCGGAAGAGCTCCTTACATCCTGTATTTAAAGAAACGTCTTTCTGTTTGTACGGGAATAAAGTGAATGAACCCTAAGCGTTGAGAAAAGTTCTAACGATCGATTCATCTCGATTCCGGGAAAAACTTTGAATGATATTTCGATGAATTGTGCTTAAAATTTTTCGGGGAGGAAAAAAATGTATGTACAGAGTAGGTGTGGAATATTAGGGGCAAAGAATAGGTCTCTAATGATGCGTATCTTTCCGAAGCGAAACGATTCAGTCCCTAATTCTTAACAATTATAACTTGATCTAATACAGTAAAACCTCGTTGATCCGGATCATATTTGTAACCTTTTTTTATTTAATGTTCACATTATAAAATAATTGTTAACTATGATAGCAAGAACGTAACAATAAGTACGCCAAATATTCGCTTTTTAATTTGATTCAATGTACAGTTCTCGCATAGATTATACAGTAAATTATGGTAGTAAAATGCTTTTTGTCGAGTTTAAGAAAGCTTTACTAGAGTGTCACAGGACGTTGACGTGGATTGACTCAGAAAAGTTGTTGACATATTTTTAATGTCTTGTAAACAATACTATGTAATTTTGTTACGAAACATCGCAATAAACGGTAAGTCTGCTTATATAAGGATTTTGTTTTGCTTATTACCCATATTACCCGGATTATCCGGATTTTTTATTGTCTGGATTGACTATGATCCCAGTTAGTCCGGATACGAGGTTTTACTGCAACAGTGAAAAAAAACTGATTTTTCTCTGGATTAAAATTTAATTTTTCTTTGCATTAAAAGAAATCAATTTTTTCTGTCTGCGCAGAGAAAAATTAATTTCTTTGTGATCCTCCTTTCTTAAGTGCTAAATTACGCTACTAAACGTAATCTAAGTTACGCAATTTAAGCTGCTAGATTTACGCAATCTAAGCTACTAAAATTTTGTTGACGTTATTGCAATCACCGTTTCTACATAACTTAGCGTAAATGGGGCAAATACTGCTCACCGATCTTATAGAGTTTCACTGTGATCCCCTGTTAAAGATATTGGGTGATAGTCCTATTGGATTAGCTCATCTCAGTGTTAACCTATAGAGAAAAATTTCCATTTTTCCACTGTCGACTTGGATCGATAGATTTTAACGAAGGATTACGTTTCTCCATAATGGTCCTCAGGAAAGCAAAATTTCAGATGCTAAAACCATCCGTTGTATATATATAATTTTGGCAGCGTACCAAACCCAGTCTGTATCGCTTGGGCAAGCAGTAAACAGTTAAACAGAAAAGTACCAAAATGTGTCAAAATTTTGACACACACGCAGACATATATGCATACATATATATATATATATGCATACATACATATATATATATAGATAGATAGATACATATATACATAACACATACGTACATATATACATACAAAAGAGGTAAGCAATGATTAGTAATCCTTCGTTAACCCACAGTAGTTTCGTTAGAAGAGACTAACTGAATTTTTTTTTAAATTCTATTCTATAGTAAAAAAAATGAAAATTTTTACTGCACTATCTCATTTATTTTAGATATTTCGTCCACCAAAGGTAATTATGTGCATTTAAAACACAGTTTAACCCATTTTTTCCTCAAAAAATTCAAATTTAAAAACATGATTTGCTTTTTTAAACAATGGACAAGACACCTGGAAAAAAGCTCTTTATAACGGTGTACAGTTTTTTTAAATCTTTCATTCGAAGTCGACAATGATCGGTAAATTTTTTTCATAGGTTAAGTCGACAATCATCAGTAAATTTTTTTTCCATGGGTTAAGTAGACAATCATTGATAAAATTTTTTCCATATGTTAACATTGACCTGAGCAAATCCAATATGGCTACTTCCCGTTAGCCTTAATTAATTTTCCTTAGTTTTGATGATCAAGATGCGATAGCATAAAGGTAATGTATTAACGGATACAAACATATTTCCTGATAACTAACGATTCGTGGGAAAAATCAGTAGGTACTATCAGATAATACAAGCTTTCCGGAATCAAGCTTCCAGAGAAGTGTATTGCTCAAAGAGGATGCTCGCATTTATGTGGGAAGGAAAGGGGGCCACAGTTTTATGAAACGGATTTGCCTCGGAAGTTCTTACCTTTCCTTTTCCATTCCGAAAAATTTCCATTTCCAAGTTCAATTTCCATTCCGCGAGTTCAACGAAAATAGAACAAAGGAACGTCACGAAGTATTTCAAGGTATCTATCCATCAGGGGATTTTAGACATGTGATGCAGCTCAGCAAAAGGTACCACAAGGCGGGAAAATCGATCTCCATCTTTTGAGTACGTCTACAGCATTTTAAAAATAGGGTTAAAAATCGTAGTTTTGAGAAAAATACCTTTTAAAGTTTGGGTAGAAAATCTCTCCAAAAATTTGGAAAATATAATTACTTAAACTAGTTCAGAAAAAAAAGCGTTTAAACTACGCTTTCAGTGCTCAATTTCCAGTGTTTGTATGCATCTTACATAGCAGACTAGAGTGTATTTTAAAGAAAAGTTATAGCTTGATCGGTTAGAAATTCGAACAGCTTAGCGGTATATGCAAACAAGCTATCATCATCTGACTCGCTGGAAAATATTCTATTTTACAGAGCAAACTACATATCGTTGAAGGCTAATATTTTGTACACATGTTGCCAAATGGTACTGGAATCAGCTGACGTTCAAACCTAAAAATCGATAATTTAGACCTGAAAGAGGTTTTTTTTAAGCTCTCCATTGAAGTTTACATTTTCTACTTGAGGCTGTTGTGTATTAACTCTATCGGATTTGCTCACCTCAATGTTAACCTATGGAGAAAATTTTTCTGCTTTTTATAGCTACATAAATGCTGATAATCCACTCAAACGGTATTTTCAGATAGCCTGAACTTTTCTACACCTTACACCAAGATTCATTTTATAAATTTCGTCCACCAAAGGAATCGATGAGAGTTTTAAACACACTATACCAAATTTCCCCACCGAATACTTTCAATTTTAAAATATTATTTGCACTTTAAAAAAACGAAAAATGGCCCCAGGTGTAAAATTTCTTTCTCTATTACGGAGTACAATTCAAAAAATAAACTTTCAATGAAAGTCAGCAATCCTTGGACGCGTTTTCTCCACATCTTAACATTGAGGTGAACGAATCCAATAGGGTTAATACACAGCAGCTTTAAGGTACGTTTTCATGGGTTGCATAAAATACAGGTATTCCACGACTAACGACAGCACGACTTAGGACCAAAATTTTTATATAATTTTTTTTTCTCAAAAATGCTGTTCCTCGAATGTACAGTACATACCTATATGTATTACATAATTATTAAAAAATATGATGCAATATTCTGCATTACTTCAAAAATTTATGACGCAATAATAAAAATGTATGACGCAATAGTTTCGATATCCACACTATAAATCAAATAAACCATCATTGGCTTCAGAAATGGCTTCGGCTTTCCATTTATATATATAAAACACTTCCGTAACTGACTGACTCACTGACTGACTGACATACAACGCACATACCAAACCGCTGGACCTAAAGGGCTGAAATTTTCTATGGCGATTCTTCTTATAGTATAGGGGTGCACTAAGAAAGATTTTTGAAAAATTCATCTTAGATTTTTTAAAAATTAAATTTTTAAGCTGTTTTAGTAACTTTTTTTAAGTTTACATTTAAAACAATAATTTGAGGGTTATAAAATTTATATCACGAGAAAGATCCTAAAAATTCCTTTAAAATGAGATCCTTTTCGAATCTTTACCTCCATTTTCTGGTTTTTGGTGAATTTTTAAAGATTAATTTCTAGAATTTCATTTATTAATGCTGATCACGTGATTTCTTTTTCTGGTGCTTTAAATAAATTTATCGTCACGTGCATAACAACTAAATAGACAAAAAAATATTTTTTCTCTTGCTAATGCGGCAGGCGATTGGACATTATCCAAAAAAATATTAAAATACAATAAAAGATATTATGTTCCTCAAACTGTACTATATTAACTGTACTATATTCTTTAGTATGTCCTATTACATTTAATTTTAATATTTTCTTCTACATTATTTTGTCTATAAAAATATCCCTTACGATTTTTTTATAAATATATTTTTTGTTTTTTTACATCAATTGTATACATTGATCGTCGTATTTATTATAAATATATATATATATTTATTTTTTGGCATTAATTGCATACATTGACCGTTGTATTTAATTTGAATGTATTCCGTAGCGAAGTGCGGGTTTTCAGCTAGTTATATTAATAAAGAACTATAACAATTAGAAGCAATGGATCCAAACGAAGAAAGATTCACAAGTGTAAATCGTCGTATTCGGGAAAATCTGGCTTGCTGCCAGACAATATACAAGGAAAGGAAGACGCAAACTGCTCAAACTACCTTGTATAACTTTGTTAAAAATAAACTTTGATCTTCTGTCGCAAATTCTGAACCAATGGATTGTACTAACATAATAAGCAGTGATGACGAAGAATAATTTGTGACTTCTAAATATGTTGTATTTTGAATTACGTATGTATGTATGGATGTAAAAAATGTATGTATGTACATATACAGAAAAAAAAATTGTTTGAAACTCGACTTACGACCATCTCAACTTACGACCAATGTCTCGGTCCCTATCTCGGTCGTAAGTCGAGGAATATCTCTACTCTTTTAAGGAGGTGGGGTTTTATGGGGGGGGGGGGGGCAAATCGTATTCTCCACGATAAATACCCGCCAGGAGGGTTTTAGATTTTTAGATTGTATTTCTCAACGCAAAATTCGTTAATCCAGTTTTACGAGTAACGTATAACCTTCCTCGATACTCACAAAAACAAAAAAAAAAATCAGGAAAGTTCTAAAAAAAAAATCTCTTCCGTTTTGATTTTTAGCTTTCTTATACTAAGCAATTTTTTATATTTTTTTATTTTTTATCAACCGTTATGTTTCAGTTCACGGCACACACTCAGACCTGCGGAAAAAAAACTGTCATCCCCTCTGTCTTGCGGTCGGAACTCCCATAAATTGTAGCAGGAAAAAACCCCGAAAAAAAGTTGCTTTCAAATTACATGGGATGTGTACAGTTCACTGCTCTTTATGTGACGATTGTCGCACTCGGAACAAACGGTGTGATTTAGTGTAATCAGCTGCATTCCTTTTGACCTCATGCAAAATCGTTTAAAAGAAAATACCAGTTGCAACCGGTTCGCTACCAGCTGAGCCATGTTAAGGGAAAACTGAAGGCCCATCATTCACATACTTCGCCGGTGATACGCGCTTCTTTATAAAAAACAAAAAACAGTTCAACCGCTATTTTAGTGACATGGATAGAAAACGAGCAGCTTACGAAACAGGGCCGCCCAGAGACTTTTCGGGGCCTGGGGCAAAAATCTGTTGGGGGCCCCAAGAAAAATAAAAAATCGAAAGAAACGAAAACATACATTCAAATTAAGTTACTCTTACTTAAAATTTTATTACATGAATAATTAACATAATTATTATATTTCATTGCGCTGTTCTCTTGTTATATTCTCCAATAAATATGACAATATGTTTATTTTTAAAATAAACATATTGTCATTTTTTAAAATAAACATATTGTCATATTGTCATTTTTTAAAATAAACATATTGACGCGTTTCGTAACAGGGCCCCCCCCCCCTCTGGGCGGCCCTGTTACGAAACGCGTACTAAATCAATTGTTCGTTCGCGCCATTTGTACAGGGTGTCCGGGATAAAAGTATCCAAAAGTTATGGTTTATTTTTACGGAATTACTCATTACATTTTTTTAAAAAATTTTAAATAGAAGAAACATCTCACCAAGTTTTAATATCAATAGATTGCGATATGTGCACCTTTTGTAGCACGACTAACGTTTAAATGGTAATCCAGTTCTCTCCAAGTGTTTCGTAGCATATCAAGAGTTATTAGTGTATAAATAATAAAAAATTAAACTGTGGATGAGTTGAAGAAGTGTATCATTCAAGTAATTCGTCGAATAACTTGGAGAGTCTAATAACTTGGAGAGAAATTCGTCACTTTCGAGAGAACTGGACTACCGTATAGACGTTTGTCGTGCTACAAAAGGTGCACACATCGAAATCTATTGATATTAAAACTTGGTGAGATGTTCTTTCTATTTAAATAAAATTTTTAAATCTAATGGGTAGTTCCGTAAAAATAAGCCATAACTTTTGAATATTTTTAGCCCGGACAACCTGTATTTTTTGCAAATTATAGACGTAAATTGTAGGTACTATGTGTTCTTTGCATGGAATATCCATAATCAGCAGAACCTTTACGCAACGAGCTAATATACTCTAATCTCCGCATTGAACTAAAAATTATGTTTCACAGAATAATCGTTTTATACAAATGTTCTAAAGATTGGTTTTAAAGATTCAAATTTAAAATGGCAAGGATAATTTACGTTCGAATCAAAATCAGAGGGATATATCTTAAAGTATTTAATTGTTACCTTCGTATTCAACGTCTGTATCACTTTTGGATGATACAGAAGTTGCTCATTCTGAGATGATTCAGACACTGCTGTATCATCCCAGAATGACGTCGTTCTCATTATGTACAAGTACACAATGAGAAAAAAAGCCATAAATGCCGCTTAATATGTTAACTATCCCTCTTTCCATTCTGTGTCTTTTCCTGGCGTCATGACATTTGGAATCTGATTCTGCTAGTTCGAACCCCGCTGATGGCATAGGTGTTTGGAGTCGAACAACCCAGAGAAAAGTGTTGAATGACATACTGATTGGTTAAACTACTGTCTTAACATCTCACTGCTTTATTTTAAATATTTTATTTTACTTAACCCTCAGTTATGTCTCAGTTAGTGTCTCTCAGTATCACAGTGTCTCAGTTAAGAGACACTGATCGATTTCCCGTGAAAGAGATTCGCAGCATTGTTCTCAATTTTAAGTGCTTCGGAACAGAGGCGTATTGCACAATAAGCACAACTAAGCACGCTTTTCTGACATCCAAAAAGTAAGGGACCTCCGAAATCGTCATCTCCTTATTGCTGCCTGTATGAGACATCAATTCCACGATTGGTCTGACGCGTTCAAGTCAAGATGTTTCAAAAGTGAGAAACGGTTACATTGTAGCAGTTTCAGTGACTGAGAATTCCCACATCATTACCCCGGCATCTGAGAGGTTTCTCAGAACTTATAAAATGTGTCCTCCTCCTGGCTAGCTCTCAAAATAAACATCAGAACTGAACGACAACATTGACGCGGCGGCTCTATTGGCGCTTTCCTGCTTCCTTTGTCTCTCGGGTTCGAGAGAGCAGTTCCGCGTTCTCGTTTTTGGTGACCTTAGGGGTGACGAACAAACCAGTTAAAACCGCCTCTGCTGCGCTTTCTCTATAAGGAACCCGAAATCCCCTTCCTCTGGTTGTTTCCTATGATCATGATGTTGCGGAGAGGATCTATACCAGGAAAAGAAAATAAATTTCTGTTCATTGTGGATACGCTGTGGAGCTGCATTTGTTCCGGAATGGCAAAGCTGGGTTTGCGTCAAAACCAATGCGCATAATTAAATGCACCGATTGCCCAATAGCAGCGTATCGAGGATTTTTACTTACACTTACACAGACACCATATTATATATATATATATATATATATATATATATATATATATATATATGAGACGGTGGGATTATGGACCCTGCATTTATTATGGACCCCCTTAATATCTGCCCTATGCGCAGGTGCAGCCGCTAATTATATCTGTGATCTAGAGCCCCTGGGTGGCTGCAATGGATAGTCAAGGTCATTGACCCCAGTTCTCTCGCGAATGACGTCCTGTGGCCAATTGTTTGTTTTTCGAGTTTTCAAACTTTTTCTGAGGAAAGTAAAAGTGAATATTTTACATATCTACTACTATGTTTTGTAAAAACTGATTCCTGTGTCTTATTCTACCCGACATGAAGTTCCTTTTGAGCTAGTTCGAAATTAAATTCGATGTAACTCATAATGTGAAAAACGAGTTTGTTTCCAAGATGGCGTGGTTTGAAATATGGACCCCATGGGTGCTGGTATTATGGACCCGGGTCCATATTACCAACAACCGGTTTTGATGATGTAATAATAATGTTTCCGTGAGAAAATCTGATTCCACAGATGATTTCATTGTGATACATTTTATTTTCATGTTTTGTAATCCTTTTCGATTATTCTGGAAGCTAAGAATGCAAGTTGAGAAGAAATCTCCCGCTAGCAAGGACGCTGTAGTGCGCAGAAGAAGTTGTGATAGGGTGAAGATGGTTGAGGCTATCCAGAAGGTAAGATGCGGAGAAATGGGACTAAAGGAGGCTGCCAGAGTGTTAGGTGTATCAAGAATAAATTTGAGATTATTGGCTTCACAAGTGGATAAGCCAGCAGCAGATTTGGTTATACAAAAACTAGGGTTTGGCTTTGGTTTGGAGCGCTACGGTCAACTTTTGTTATACAAGGGCTAATTAGACCGGGACCAACAGTTTAAAGCCGATTCCGAAAGTCTACAAACATCCATGCAATCAGTGGGACTCGAACCCACAGGATCTGGACCAAATGCTAGTGCCCTAGTCATTCGGCCATCACCTGGCACAAAAACTAGGGGGGAAGCCTGTTTTACCAGATTACACTGAAACAGAGTTAGTGGCCTATTTGCTAGAGATGGAGTCAGTATTTCACGGTCTCACTCAACAAGATGTGAGGAAATTGGCGTTCCAGTTGGCTGAACGCAATAATATCCCCCACACTTTCATAAACGAAGCAGCAGGGAGAGACTGGTCAGTTGAGTTTATATTTGCAACTTTTGTCGCCAAAATTGAATTTTTTTTTATATAGATAATATTTGATGATCCAGCTGTTTAATAATATATTATCTTTCTTTCACTTTTCCATTTGAAAACTTTTCTATTTTTTATTTCCAGCTGTTTAATAAATAGATAAATGATTTTTGGGGGTGAAAAAGGTGGGGGTCCATATTACCCTCCACTTTGGGTCACCTGCAAGTTTTGACTTTTTTACTTATGTGATTGTATACATCTTAAAATTTTATTTAACGGCAAATCCACTTAAGGATGTTTAGATTATGAGTTATGGAAGAGGTTAGAGCCCCAAAATATGAAAATCAGTCTTTGATATGACCACAGTGAGCCAAAAAGAAAAGGGGGGTTCATAATCCCACCTTCTCCTCTCTCTATATATATATACACACATATATACATACATACATACATACATACGTACATACATATATATATATATATATATATATATATATATATGTATTCATACACACACACATACATACACATTACTTACACACTCACACACATATATACTACATACATACATACATACATATATATATATATGTATGCATACACACACATACATACACATTACTTACACACTCACACACATATATACTACATACATACATATATATATATATATATATATATATATACACACAGTGGAATCTCGATCGAACGTTTCCTGAATCATTGTTTTCCCGTATGTGTCGTTCATTTTATCCAGTCCCAACGATCAAATTGTTTGTTATGTTTCCGCATCTATCGTTTTCCCGCATTTATCGTTCATTTCAGAAGCGATAAATCCTTGAAGAAGCGATGTTCCTTGAAAAGCGATAAATTGAGATTCCATTGTGTGTTGTGATACATATATATATATATATATATATATATATATATATATACACAGCAGAGACCTCTTGTCGAAAAAAAATTCTTTGATCACCGTCTCGCAACCAAAACCTTTCGGAGGCAAAATTGGTTTAATTATCTGAATAAAGAAACTATTTGTAATAAGCAATTTCAAAAAAAAGTTACAGGTAAAATTACTAACAATAATAAATTCAAAGTAATAGAAAACATAAAAGCCTACACTGTATAAATGAAATGCTGTTTCAGGAATATCACAGAAATAGAAATATAACTAGAAGGTTACGAAAGCATGTTTAAGATGCAAAAGTGGGATACCCAAAACAGGTAAATTCGCTACCCAGAAACGTTACACCCTGAAACAGGTTGCTTTCTTGACCTGAAGTACTATTTCATTTTCAGAGGGTATGAAAACTTAAAAATGGAAGATTTTCGGAGCTTGCATTCTCTTTACTGGCTGTAAAATGGCTGTGACGCTCCCATACGGCCGTGACTCCGCGTCATAGAATTTTTTTTTTTCAAATGCGGAGACACTTGTCGTTAGACATTCGCCCGAATGTGAATTACCGGGCAGACACACGACAACGCCTTGCAGACACCAGACCAGTAGTGGTCAACAACGAATGCGGACGTCCGCCCTAACTCACACCGCAAGACTGCTGGCCATTCATTTAAGGAGGCACCATATAGGAGACCAGCACTACAAGCCTGACCCGTAATTTAGAACCGAGTTAAGCGACGAGACCGGAAGACTTGATTGACCCCGCACCTCCAGAGGTGAATTTGAGAACTTGGAGGATATTGGAGTCACAACAGATTTTATGTGCAACAGCCACCATTAGTGTACACGGCAATGGATTTGCAGCGATAGGCATTGAACCAGAGACGTTTAGATCACTGGTCCGCTGCCCTTGCCAACTGGGCCTCCAAGCCCTCATAGAAAATATATCAGGGATTTTTAAACAGAACAGTGATTTTTTTCCGTACTCGAAACGTCAAGAATCGGAATAAATTTGGGAATTTTTAAAACCTGATTTTTTTTAAATATTCGGATAAAAAAATTTTTAACGGCAATTTTATAAAATCTGTAAATTCACGGTCATTTTGAAACAGTGGAGCCTCTTTTTTTTTTTTTTTTAAACCACTTCTTGGGTTCTCTCGGACAATTTCAAAGGTACCGGATAGGGGCACATTGCATCTAGGGCCCTTCCGGATTGAAACCGGTTCAAAACCAATGCTCTATTGGTTTACATTATTCAACCCTCAAGCCTCGGGCGATCCTCATATTTTTCAGTACGGAATTGTTGGCGATTTTATACATTGTACGGAAGAAACTTTTAATGCAATACAAAAATAAATAATCAAAATACAGTATTTTTCGAACCATAAGGCGCACCTTTGTATGTAAAAAATCAACTTAAAATTTGGATGCGTCTTTTGATCCAAAGGTAACGTTAAAGTAAAACGAATATTTTATTATATATATATGTATACTTATTCAGTCCCCGCCACTTTATAAAATCACATTCGTCCTGAAAGATTTGATCTCATTATGCTGCTGATTTTAAAAACTGGCGATTCAATTAAAATAAGTTTTATGTTTTCTACGTACTAGAATTTGTTCAATAAATAAAAGTGAAAAAAGAAATCAAAGACACTTAAATTTAATACATTGAACGTTTAATTCCGTATTTAATAGTTTGATTATAGTTTTTAAAAAATTACTGATTAATTGTGGTTTGTTTCGAAGAATCATTTGTCAAATATTCAATAATGTTTTAAAATGCGTAAAATTGACCATAATGTTCTTTATCACTACCTTTTTGCTCCAATCCTCGTCGGGCTTCACATGCAGTTGGCTGGGGTTCATTTTTCTCGTCATCTTCGGATTCCAAATCAATGCCATTAGAACAAAAATCTTTCGAATTTACAATTTGTTGCACAATATCAGAGTCAGATTTCCCGGCTGACGTTTGCAAATCATCGCCGATGGAAACATATTTCAAGAACTCTACAGTCGGTTCATCTTTCTCAACTGAAATTTCTTCCTCTCTGTTAGAATTTTGCATGCTGAAGCCACAAGCTTTATAAGAGTTCCAGATCGTTGTTGACGTAACAGTTTCCCAAGAACTCTGAATGATATTTACTGCATCCAAAAGGCTGATTGACTTTGGAAACTTGTTTATTGAGTCGGAACTAGAAGTATCAATTTCTGTAACAATTCTATTTACAAGTGTCTCTCTATTATGAAATTTAAATGAACGTATGATCCCTTGATCCAAAGGTTGGATGCTGCTTGTGGTATTTAGGGGAAGGAAAACTAGTTTAATATTTTTAAATTTCAAATCATTTGAATGAGAGGAACAATTGTCTAACAAAAGCACGATTTTTTTTAGTTCTTTGTCTCATTTAAGGAGAAAGTCAGTATAGATAAGATAGCTAGGGTAGGTTACCAGATTTTAACATTGGTAAAGCGGGACACATATACCTGGGGGGGGGGGGGTTCTTGATTAAAAATTTGGTCTATATAGAGCAACAAAAGTTTTCATAAAACGCAAAAATAGTATTGTAATATATATTTTTTAATTTCAACATAAGTACAATTTACAAATATAATAAATTAAAAAAATATGTATAGTATTATTCTACTCTTTGGCATATGTCTCATTTGAGTGAATTTTTTTTAGTACTAGATTGTTGTCGTTGTTTAAAAGGTCATGAAATTTTTCACAAGAATTTGTAAAATTATATTAAACACGTTCAGTCTCAACATTAGTTCCTGGTAAGGACAGCACGTATTCCACAATTTTTAGTGCATTATTGTATGAAACATGGTTTGTTTCAAAATGATGAAATATTTCTAACCTCTATTGTGTCCTCTATTGTGATTTTTGCTGATGCCCAAGATTTAACCTTTTTCTTATCAATATATTATTTTACTAATGATACCTCATTAAAAAGATCATTTTCGGAAATATTACAATTGTTTGTTATTATTAAAGCTTAACATTATAATATTAACTAAAATAATATAAAACTCATATCCTGGCAAAATAGCCACATGGCAGCCGAAAACGTATATTCCCTTCCCGTTCTCCCTCCGTTCCCTAGCTTGTCGTGCATTCTTTCCAAAAATCGGGACTTTTTAACACATCGCGGGACGCTGGACAAATTGCTAAAAATCGGGACTGTCCCGCCAAAAGTGAGACGTCTGGTCTCCTTAAGCTAGGGTCATCTATGACTTTCTACTGTGTGCATAACTGACTGGAAGGTTCTTTACACCCTCAACCTTTAGCTCACGAGGATCATTTTTCAGTTATATATATATATATATATATATATATATATATATATATATATATATATATATGTCTGTCTATCTGTGTGTAGTGCCATTCAGTTAACTTGCTCTTAAATCAGACTTAGGCATTAATACCAAGAGTAGTATTTTTATTTTAGACATATTTATTAGCTCCTGGTTAAGCATAAATAGGTACAATTTTACAATATTCCAAGAGGAACACAAATTACTTCCAACCGGTTACACCGTACTTGCTAGGCCTTTTCTACTCTAACTTAGAGCCTGGAAATGTATTACACACACACACACACACACATATATATATATATATATATATATATATATATATATATATATATATGTATATATATATATATATATATATATATATATATATATTTATTTATTTATTTATTTATTTATTTATTTATTCATTCATGGGCCCGTATTCTTGGGATACATGCTATTCCGCCCCGTAAGGGAAAGGTTAAAACAACAAGGGTTTTTGCTGGAACAAACCTCCAAAGTCTTTTTCTTTACAGTTAATCTTTGCTTGAATTTTTTGTTTCCTGCTTTAATGTTACCTTCGGACCATAAGACGCACCAAAATTTTAAGTCGATTTTTTTATGCAAAAAGATGCTTCTTATGGTCCGAAAAATACAGTAATTCCTGCAGGAAGTATTTCCTAGAGGCATAGTGGATGAAATAACGTCTCCCAATATTCAAATACACAATAAAATTCATTGGAAGGGAAATAAGGCTATCCGCTGTTCAGATACTTTTCAAAATTCAAAGCAACGCGATAACGTGGCCAGACGACATTAAAAGAATAAGTAGGACGCAATATCGACATCGCCCGTGGCTGAAGGGTTAACGGGGGCCAAAATACAAAATTCTTAACATCACCTCTGGGAATATTAGAGCCTCAGAAGGAGGGGTGTGTGGTGACTGGTGACTGACCCTAAACCTACTTTCAATTTTCTATATAAGTGTGTTTCATGTGAAAATAACTTTTTTGTTTATAATGGTAAAAGGATAATAGTTCAGGGGATAAAGTGTATATATAAGGATTTTAATAGTAAAGTTATACTCTGTTTTAGTTACATTTCAGACATTTAAACAGTTTTAGGTGTAGGAATAATGTAGGTGGTGCTATAGAGCAGTAAAGCGCAAACGTTTTTGATCGCGACCCATTTGCTTTTAAATGCGGGCTTGTGGCGGTCGTGTGTACAGCGTGCTGATTATCGGTGCTCAGGGTGCTCGGATCGAATTCCGCCGTCGCGCCACTAAAAATGTCTCCGTTTGTGTCGTCCCTTCACAGGGGGTAATGCTGTCCGCATATACGGTGCCCCCATAAGAAAATGGATAGTAAACTGCGGCGTAGTATAGGCGAATGTTTGACGACAAGTACCTCCGCTTAAAAAAAATTTAAATTTAAATTTAAATTTTAAAAATTTGAAATATATTTTAAATAAAAGATCCCCCAAGGAAAATCTTTTGGTAGTGGCAATTTCTTTTTTTAATCAGGAAAATGCTATTAAAAAGTAGGAAAAAAGATTTTACGGAAAAAATTCATTATGGGATCCGGGTCAATAAATTTCTAAAAAATTTCAAATTTTGTGAAACCCTTAAATACCATGTTGAATTGATCGCTTGCGTCATTCTCTATTTTTATCATGTTTTTATTAACTTGCTTTCTTGTTTGTGTGTTTGTTTGCGTGTGTGTTTGTCCAGTACAAATCTTGCAATCGATTTTTAACTAACTTCCCGACTAGCTAGACATTTGAAACTTTTAGAATAGCTCAGAACACGATGACAATGCATTATTTTAATACTTTTAGCCATATTTAAGCATAATTAAATTCATTTTCAGTTATTTTCAGTTAATTTTGTTTTGTAGACTGGTGCAGCCATCTATCGGCCGGGACGGGAACGAAAAGCTAAATGCAAGTTAACTTCCAATTAACTTCATTTTCTTTCAAGTTGATGGGATAATTCATCAAAAAATTTTTTAAAAAAGTATTTATTAATACATAGAATTGTCAAGTTTATATGATTCAACAGAAAACTTAAAAACATAGTATATAAAAAGTTCTTTTTATCTTGTAATTCTTGGTGTTCAAATTGAAATGGTTACATCTGCATGTAAGTATAATGGCGTCAGACTTCAGGATTAAAACATTACACAGGGCAACAGTGGTTTTGGTGCCGGGGTATTTGGAGCTGATTTCATATGAATTTGATGACCTGAATTTAAATATGGCGTTAGTTTTTGCCTAGGAGCTCAAATTTCTGAGATATAACATTTTAGTGAAATATACGTTACACTATTTTAAGTTAAATCTATTGATCAAATTAAAAAACTAAACACGATATTTTTTACTATTATTATATATTTTTGAAAATGTTAAAGGAACAAAAAAATCATAGAGAATATTGCAGTAGTACTTATCTAATTACAAAGAGCAAGAAAGAGGAAAAAGTCATAGATGAAACCAACTAGTCACTGAACACTTCGGAAACTTCTTTTCCGTGACATTCTGGAATGTATTTTGGAACAGTCCCTTTTTAAACTCCAGCAGTAATCTGCTATCATGTGCGTATCCCATCTTCCTTGGTAGTGGTCCTCCATAGTTTTAATATCCTGGTGAAATCTTTCACCTTGTTCCTGACTGGTGTCTCCTAAATTTTCAGGAAAATAGTCCAAGTGTCTGTGTAAATAGCGCACCTTAATGCTCATGTTACAGTCAAGGGATCTGAAACTGTTTAGCATCTCGTTTACCAGTTCAACATAGTTTTCAGCTTTGCATTTGCCCAGAAAATTTCCGACAACTGCAACAAATGAAGTCCAGGCTTTTCGCTCAGCCTCATTCATGGAATTTACGAAGGCAGGATCCTTAATGAGTTGTCTTATTTGTGGGCCGTCAAATATTCCTGCTTTAATTTTTTCCGTACTCGACTTTTTACTTTTTACTTTTTATATTTTTTACTTTTTATATGTAAAGCATGATCCGTTCTTATCAAGAGCCTTTACAAACTGCTTCATTAGGCCCAGCTTGATATGCAGTGGAGGAAAGATGATTTTCTTTCGTCCAACTAAGGGGTCGTTAATGACATTCTTTTCCCCAACGTCCATGTTTTCTCTCTTAGGCCACTTTTTTCTAACCCAGTGGTGTGTTTTGTCTCTGCTGTCCCAGAGGCACACGATGCAAAATATTTGATATAGCCACTTTGCTGTCCAAGGAGAAAAATTTACCATTTTTAAGTCCACACAAATCACCCATTGATGGTCATGATACTTTATCTTCTACAAGACCAAAGCTATGGTGTCATATTCCTCTTTCATTTTCGTTGAGTGAGCAATTGATATTGAACCATATTTGTTCTCATTGTGTAGAAGGACACATTTCAAACTTCGCTTTGAGCTGCCAATAAATAGGCGCCAATCATCTGAAAAACATTCAGGAAGACCCATTTTTTCCAGGATTCCAGTTTCCCAGGAGGACAAATTACCCATACTTGAATGTATTGAATAGAAAAAAAATATTGAAAGACAGGTAGATGTACAGTTAAACTTCGTTTATCTGGCTTTCATTGATCCGGATCTCCAGATAATCTGGATCAGATTTGTAGACATTTTTATTTAATGTTCACATTAGGTAATAATTTTTTACTATGATAGCAAGAACGTCAATACAAGTCAGGGCCGCCCAGGGGGGGGGGGGCAACTGGGGCACTTTGCCCCAGGTCCCCAACTGTCGGAGGGGCTCCAAAAAATTTTTAAATTTTTATTTATTAGATTTCCTCCGAAAAAAATTCTGAAACTTGTACCGTACTTCAAAATTCAAAATAATCTTCTGAAAAAAAGGGCCCCCCCAAAAAAAAATTTTTAAAAAATCATTCGATTAATCAGATTTCTTGGGGCCCTCAACAGAAGTTTGCCCCAGGCCCCGTAAAGTCTCTGGGCGGCCCTGCTACAAGTACGCCAAATATTCGCTTTTTAGTTTGATTCAATGTACAGTTCCTGCATAGATTGTACAATAAATTATGGTAATAAAATGCTTTTTGTTGAGTTTAAGAAAACTTCACTAGACTTACCAATTCTTTGTTATGAAATTATGTAAAAATATTTTATGTTTTTTAATGTTTTGTAAACAATACTATGTAATTTTGTTACAAAACAAAGTAAGTCTTCTTAGTTAAGGATTTTGTATTGTTTATTACCCATATTACCCGGATTATCCGGATTTTTGATTGTCCGGATTGCCTAAGGTCCCAGTTAGTCCGGATAAACAAGGTTTTACTGTATCTAAAAAAATAGAGCTGATAGAGAAAAACTGATTTCATATTTAGATTCAGAGCTCCAAATATAGCTAAAATCAGTTCTAAAATCTTAGGCACCAAAAAAAAAATTTTTTTTTGTAGCCCAGTGTTATAGAACAATCAACCTGTCGTAAATGGTGCTATTTACGACAGATAGGGAAGGCACCGTGGGGATCCTATAAGGGGGAATCCTCGATGGTCAGTCTGGGTTGGGGTGTTAGAGCCTTATTATACAGAGCCACTCGAGTGGCGAACGCGCGCTACAGCAAAGACGCTTGGGCTGGCCACAGCTGTGGCGCGTCAAAGCCACAGCATAGCTTCCTTGTGGCTTTGTCATGATTTTCATTTATTTATTGAGATAAAATTTTGAATTTTTTTGTGATGGCTAACCTTTTAATTTGTAAACAAAATCACATCATAAAACTTCTCACAAATTTTTTTTTTAATTTAAAAATTAAATTTTTTTTTTAATTTAAAAATTACATTTTTTTTTAAAATTGGGTAATTTAAAATCGTTATAACTCGAAATATTATTTGTCGAATTTCAAAATTTTTTCATTTAATTAAACAGAAACATATAGGTTTTAATTTTGATTGTTTTTTTTAAAATATGAATTTTTTAAAAAATTAAAAATATTTAGAATAAAAATTTCAAAAAATATTTATGTAACTTATTTTTTAAAAAATCATATTTTCAAAAGTAACTATTTTTTCAAATTTGCTGAATTAAAATTAAATTAAAATAATTAAGAAAGACATGTTCCAATTTTGAACCATTTATCTTTAACGGTTCTTGACTTATAACAATTGAAAGACGAGAAATGGTGAAAAGAATACATCATGCAGAAAAACGCATTTACAGGTTTAAAAACAGATTGGCTACGTATTAGAATGTTGCAAAAATAAAATCAATATATCTTGCTCTAATTAAGATAGAAACATGATTTAAACATCATTTTAAGAGGAAAAGAACACAGAATTTTTTAATGCAATAAAATTTGTTTCGTAAATTTGAAGAATTTTGTGTCCTGGACCCCCTTAAAACTGCAGTAAAATTCTTTAATTACTAACAAAAAAATAGATGAAGCTGGTTCAAACTCAATGTATATTATAAAATCTTCTACACTGAGATTTTCAAGAAGCATGATAATCCACTGAGGAATACTATTTTTTGTCATTTTGAGAGCGGATTTATAGTCTACAACCAGCTCAAACAACGCCAAAGGTATGACTGAGTGAAGAACCAAGCCAAGGCTAGTGACGGAACGGTGGATCTGTGCAGTGGCTCAGTAAGATAAGTTCCATAACAAACAATGGACCACTACAAAAGCCACAGTCGCGCAGGCGAGGGTGGGCGTCTGGAGTGGCCCGCTCACGTGACAGACGCGACCTGTAGCCCCAGCTGTGTCTCAGTATAATCTATATATATAAAACAGTTCCGTAACTGACTGACTCACTGACTGACTCACTGATCGACATACAACGCACAGACCAAACCGCTGGACCTAAATACCTGAAAATTTGTATGGCGATTCTTCTTATAGTGTAGGGCTGCAATAAGAAATATTTTTGAAAAATTCTTCTTAGATTTTTTTAAAATTAGATTTTTAAGCTGTTTTAGTAACTTTTTTAAAGTTTGTATTTAAAATAATGATTTGAGGGTTATAAAATTTATATCACAAGAAAGATCATAAAAGTTCCTTTAAAATGAAATCCTTTTCAAATCTTAACCTCCATTTTCTAGTTTTTGGTGAATTTTTAAAGATTAATTTTTGGAATTTAATTTATTAAATTCTGAACACGTGATTTCTTTTCCTGGTACTTTAAATAAATTTATCGTCATGTCATAACAACAAATTAGACAAAAAATATTTTTCTTTTCTTGCTAATGCGGCAGACGATTGGACATTATCTAAAAAAATATTAAAATACAGTAAAAGATATGTTCCTCAAACTGTACTATATTCTTTAGGTATGTCCTATTAGATTTAATTTGATTATTTTCTTCTTCATTATTTTGTCTATAAAATATCCCTTACGATTTTTTCATAAATGTATTTTTTTACATCAATAGTATACATTGATTGTCGTATTTATTATAAATATACATATATATATATATATATATATATATATATATATATATATATATATATATATATATAATATATATATATATATAGGCATTAATTGCATACATTGACCGTTGTATTTAATTTGAATGTACTCCGTAGCGAAGTGCGGGTTTTAAGCTAGTAAGCTCCATATGATTGCATGTATCGTTTCGAGTGGCTTGTCTGAGCGTCTGAAGCTGTGACGCGCGTTCGCCACTCGAGTGGCTCTGTTTAATAAGGATCTTAGAGACAACAGTGCGTGGGAGTATGACCCCGAAGACGCACTGAGTTTTTGTTTGCTCTCAGTCAGACTGAGCTAGAAATTAGTTAATGTAAAAAGTGTAAATTAAGTTTAGAGAATAATCTGAGTATTATGTTTGTTTGTGAATCGTGTCAATAAAATATTGGAAATATTCACTCGAGTGGTGCTAAATCTGCTACCGATAACGTCGTCAATCAAAGAAAGATCGAAGTGAGGACGACACCACCATCTTCCTTATTTAGGCACTATCCATTTGATCTATACTGTTAAAAGATATTTTCCCCTTTTTTAACCGTCTTTACAGAAGAATGATTCATTAAAAATGTTTAAACATGCTCATAAAGAAGAAAAAGGAGTTTTAAAAAAGCTTTGGTACCGTATATTTTACGATGGAGTAGGAGCGTGTCACTGAGAAGGCGTGGTATATCTTTCGATGCAGTAAAAATGGAGACACGGATAACAGATAGATGTATTCTCCATAACACATCCTCAAGTTGACAGAATTCACGGGGAACGACATGCTGGGCTGAGCAAGCTGTAAACATATACATCTCTAGCATATCGGGAGACTTGGACTAGGTTTCGCACTTGTTATGGCCTCTTCAGCAAAGTAGGGGAAACCCTTGTACCTAGGGCCGGCTATTTTCAAATGGCAGTATCTTTACTTATAACTAACTTACAATAATAAAAATAGTTTGTATACATTACGTGCTTTATTCTCTTTAAATAAAAATCACATCAAGTGTAGAAAAAAAACTTGTAAATGATATTGAAAATTTTTAAAAAAATTACAAATGGCCCTAGGTACAATAACACTATTGTACCTAGGGCCAGTTTTTTCCAAACACTGAAATTGTTGTTTACAATAAAAAAAAACAATTTGTATGCATTATTTCTTTCATGCACAACTTCTAAAATCTTCGTAAAGAAGAAATGTTGATTGTAGGCAATGTCTTAAAGGAGGAAATGTTTATTATTTCATCACTTTCTAATGTATGTTTTTTCTCCATTGTCTTTTTGATGATCCCACCTAAATTTTCTGTTTCAAACACAGATTTCGTAACCTTTTTTTATCAATTACTTTTTTCAATATTTGTGCTTGATTTTCACTTTTCTCGGGGGTATCAGTGTGAATTCTACACTTGCCAAGTTTTCGTCCACCTCTTTTCTACCAGAGACCATGGCCCTAGGTAAAGACAAGATTATGGCCCTAGGTACAAGATGTTGTTTTTGGTAAAATGGCTTCCATAGCCAAAGACCTGCAGAAACCAAACTTTGTTTTTATATCATTTTTTAATTTAATGATTACAAAAAATATCTGCTATACATTAAAACATAAGTTTGTACTTAATTTCACAAAATAAGACTTCAAATTGAAGTGAAAAAATTTAGTTTTGATCATCAAATGAAGACTTTCCTTTCTATTTAACTATAGCTTCTTCTTGCTTTCATTAAAAATGGCTGTTATGATTTGAAACAATGTTGTCACTCACTCCAATGAGTAAAAATGCTGTAAAATAATAATTATTTAAATAAAGCATGGTGGCCCTAGGTACAAGGGTTTCTCCTATAGTCGATGAGTAACTGGAGGGAAAGGTATTCCAAATGCGAAATTTCTTTAGTTTTTTATTGGTTCTCCAGACCGGTGTTAATACAGCGTTCTCACTGATTATGCCTTGCTATCGAGCCCATACATACAACATTACTGATAACTGAAGTCAAGGCATAAGGGTGACGACCAGAAAGAACATGAAGTAAATTGCAAGCAGCAGATATGTCTGGAAGACATTGCTGTTGTTGCTTCCTGAAAAGAAAATAGCCTCGAGACCGTTTAGTAGTGCAACAAATGGCCAACAGGTGGGGGAGTGAAATGCTCCTTATTCTTGACTAAGCTATCACAACTACAACAAACTATAGAAGCAGTACCGAAACATGAAACCTTGTACTTTTCTGGCATCGTCGTTTATCCTGTGATTGGCGTTGAGGTCTCGTGTTTTTTCTTCTATTTTTTCTGGGAACGTCCTTGCCATTTGAATCCTTTCAAACAGTCCCTGACATCCATGGTTATTTAAATATAGTTAAGGGCAAAAGGAGCCGTACAATAAAGATTAAGTGATTAGTCACGATAAAATGGTTATAGGAATGAATGTGACAGTAAGGCCGCTAATTTATTTTCAGAAATGAACAGAAGCGAGTAACTTTTCTACTATCTTAGATTTACAACTACAAACAAGAAACACGGATATTACTTTCAGAGTTATTTGTTGGAAAAGTGTCTTGATCCATGATAAAAAAATTCACATCACGATTCACTATATAAATATTTATTTATTTATAGTAAATCTGTATATATTTCTCTCCATATGTAGTAAATTGGGTATATATATATATATATATATATATATATATGTGTGTGTGTGTGTGTGTGTGTGTATGCGTATAGTAAATCAGCTGACATTTTTACTTTTCAGCCTTTAGTGGTTCAATGATGAAAGGCTGAATCTACCTAAATTCTGAGATGTGTAAAACATTTCACATGCTTTTTTCTATGTTATTTATACTGTGTTTAGTTTTTTAAATTGATTTCGGTTAACAAACATTCTTAAAATCCCGGCAACTCCGGGTACTTCAGCTAGTATATACACTGCTTGACAATTGCTAAGGAACAATAACATTTTTCGGAATATTTCATAATAGACATTGATTGAAGAAATGAAGCTTAGTACATATTTAGTAAAGATACTGTGAATTATTTATTATGCAAAATGTTACAGATTTCGCGACATGGAAACAGAAGAAAACGAAAAACAAAAAAGATGCTCTCTGGAGCATTTCCAAAAAGCCACGAAAAATGGGTCTTCTTGCCAGAATGAAACAGTTATGAGTACCTTATTAAGGTGTATGACCTCATCGGACACTAGTGCACATTTTGAATCTGATTTTTATGCTGTCTACTAAGGTATTGAGGAGTCTTTGGGGGATATTGTCCCACTCCTCTCTCAAGGCGATTTTCAGTTCTTGCAAGGTTCGGGGAGAGCGAGCTCTTTGAGAAACACGTCTGCCAAGAGCATCCCAGGCATGCTCTATAGGATTTAGGCCAGGAGAGTAAACAGGCCATGTCATACGTTCAATATTTTCACTTTCTAGTGTGTCCGATACTTCAGTGGTCCTGTGTGGGCGCGCATTGTCGTCCATAAACAGAAAATCTGGACCTAACACACCCCTAAAAATATGAACATGATCCAGAACAATCTCTCTGCAATACCGCTGTGATGTAACGGTACCTCGCTCAAAGATATGAAGTGGTGTTTTGCCATTATGCATAATGCCTGCCCACACCATCACGCCTTGGCCATACCGATGACGTTCCTGAACATTCTGTGGTGCATAACGTGTTCCCCTCTCTCTCCACACTACCTGTTGGCCAGAATCACTTGTCACAGTGAAACGGGATTCGTCAGAGAACATCACTCTGGACCACTCTTGCTGACCCCAACCAATATGTTCCTTACACTAACGTAATCTTTCTCGACGATGGCGTGGTTGAAGTTTGATGCATTGAACAGGCTTCCGTGCATATTAACCAACCTGGTTTAATAGCCTAGAAATGGTTCTGGCTCATACATTTGTACGGGTAACGGTTGCAAGGCCTGCAGCTATCTGACAAGGAGTGAGATGTCAGTTCCTTTTCGCTACTAGGGATACATATCGATGGTCTTGTGGTGTGGTGTTCCTTCCACGACCACAGGCATGCTTTCGAATAGCATTTCCGCCTTCAGCGGCCTTTCTTAATCGCGATATGACACTTTTTGCCACTCACATTACTCTGCCCACAGTAGTGACTCTTTGTCCCGCTTCGAGCCGTCCAACTGCTCGTCTACGATCGTACTCACTCCACTGATGTCTTGCAGACATTTTGCACTTAATTATTGCCACACCACACTGATTTTCCCAGAAATACCTTCCAACAACCTACGGCGCTATTTTCGTCAGACACCTAACTGCATGCACTTCCGAAGGAATAAAGAGTTTTAGTGCACTGCATTTTATACAGATAACAGGTCCTGACCTGTTACGCCCTCTGCATTTCATTTTACTGTGATTGGTCTGCTGTCGGGAACGCTAGTTGGGAAAAACCAGTTGTTCCTTAGCAATTGTCAAGGAGTGTGCATATATATATATATATATATATATATATATATAAATAAATATATATATATGTGTGTGTGTGTGTGTGTGTGTATAGTGTGGCAACGCCCACTTTTTCCCGTCGCAAAATGCTCAGCGCATGCGAAAACCCTAATGAGAGTTGGAATGGTACGTGTATCACAAAAAACGGACGCGTTATGCAGGCACAAAAACCAGCTCTGAACGGCCTGTGATGGCTCCCATGTAAAAAATATGTAATCCAAATAAAAGTTTTCTTTTGTCCGATCTGTATTGTCATCAGTGATTGGTGTCTTGCAATGTATATATGCAAATTTCCTCCGTGCACCCCGATCGTGTTTTTCTTCTAAGTTCACAGAGATGTTTTTTGAGCGTGCATAACGCGTCCGTTTTTTGTGATACACGTAACGTTCTAATGCTCATTAGGGTTTTCGCATCCACTGAGCATTTTGCGACGAGAAAAAGTGGGCGTTGCCATTCGAAAATTTCTAGTTTATGTACCTATAACCGTAACCGTGAGCGCCACTTGGTTGCCGGTCACAGAATCCCGAGCTCGTACCTCTGTATTACTATATCTGAAATCTCGATCGGTTGAACGGAAAAGCCGCTAGAGGTCCATGTATCGTCAAAGTTTTTTATGATCACCCTGTATATATATATATAATGTGTGTGTGTGTGTGCTATGTCAAAATTTTGACGCATTTTGGTACTTTTCTGTTTAACTGTTTACTGCTTGTCGAAGCGATACAGACTGAGTTTGGTGCGCTGCCAAAATTATAACTCGCGATGACGGACCTGTTTTAGCGTCTGAAATTTTGCTTTCCGGAGGGCCGTAATGGAGGAACGTAATTCTACGTTAAAACCCTGTTGTAGTTTGCAGAGGAGAAATAATTAGAACGGCTTCAATAAAGATGCAGAGTCCTTACTGGATTCACTCTGCTTAATGTTAACCTATGGAGAAAATTTTTCTAACGAATGTCGACTTGGATTTAATTTTTTTTTAAATTGTACTCCATAACAGAGAGAGGAATGTTTTATTTGGGTATCGTTTTCATTCTTTAAAACCAAAGCAAACAATATTTTTTAATTTGAATTATTTGGAAAAAAATGTGGTATCTTGTGTTATAAACGCACGTAATTTCCTTTGGTAGACGACGTTTAAAAAAATGAACAACACACCGGAGTGAAAAAGTGACTCTCTGTTGCATAGTACTGTTGAAAAAAATATCTTTAAGTGGATCCAGGACACAAAATTTTTCAAATTTTGTGTCCTAAAAAAATTTATTGCATTAAAAAATTTACTGTTCTGTTCCGCTTAAAATAACGTTTAAATCATGTTTCTATCTTAATTAGAACAAAAGATTATTTTTCTTTTGTTTTTTACCGTTCTTATAGCAACCAATCTGTTTTATCCTTTAAAAACGTTTTTCTGCATGATGGGTTTTTTCACGTCCATTTCTCGTCTTTAAATTGTTATAAGTCAAGAACCGTTAAAGATAAATGATTCAAACTTGGAACATGTCTTTAATTCAATTATTTTACTTTATTTTGATTCAGCAAATAAAAAAATATTTACTTTTCATAATATGATTTTTTAAAAATAACTTACATAATTTTTTTTTAAATTTTTAATCTAAATATTTTTCATTTTTTTAAAAATTAATATTTTAAAAAATGCTGTTTTAAAATTAAAACAGCATTTTGGCTCACTTTACTTGTATTTCTGTTTAATTAAATGAACACATTTTGAAATTCGACAAATAATAGTTCGAGTTATGACAATTTTAAGTTACCCCACTTAAAAAAAAATTTAATTTTTAAATTTTTAAAAAACTTTCTGAGAAGTTTTATGATGTGATTTTGTTTACAAATTATATGGTTAACCATCACAAAAAAGTTCAAAATTTTAACTCAATAAATAAAAAAATCTTATCCAATAAGGCAACTATCTAGTAGCCTTGAGGAACAGAAACTTAAATCATTAATAACTATTAAATGTTCGAGACGAGAATTTAAAGTGTTTGTGCTTTTGTCCTATTTTACTCAATGCGGAACACTATGCTCAAAGCATTTGTATCACGTGGAAGTTAAAAGTTTTGTATTTTTGATGGTCTGTATAAAGTTTATTCTATATACAGATCACAGTTACATTTTATAATAGAAACTGTCATAGAAGGTAACATAAGAAACGTTTTTATGTTACGACAATTCATGTAAACAAACACAGAAAGATACTACTGTTCATTATGATGTTCCCGAGTCCATACCTGTGAAAGTTTTTCCTCCTTTGAAACGTTCCTTTTGCCGGGAAAATAACATTACCTCCCACTCTAGCTGTAGTGTTCGTAAACAAATCTCTGAATATTAATGAAGTAAGGCAGGGAAAGTGGTGACACAGGAATTACATCGAGAATTCAGCCCTGAAAAAAAAACGTGTAATTAATCATATAAATACCAGCTATTATATAATCAATAGGCTCTACTGAAGTCATACGAGCCAAAGTGGCGTATTTGGCGACGAAATCAACTACTGGAAATATGTAGGTTATATCTCTGGCTATTAGGCCGAAACAGTATTAAAGTTTAGCTTTAAAATGTCAGGGAATCTTCTAATTCATTGCGCATTAGATTATAATCTGTTTTGTGCAGGTGAGAGAGAAATTACATTCTCAAAAAAAGATATTTTCAAACAGATATCTCACTCTGAAGGGCACTTATTTTAACACATATTGGTTAAGAAATACTCATACACAATTAACAGAAAAGTACTACCTTTGTCTGAAAATAAGTGTAAATAAAGCAAATTTCTTAATTCAACATTTTATTTTCAAGTGTTTAATTGAACACTTCTTATTTTTTAGATACAGTGTAAACTTCTTTTTGGCTCAATTTACATTTCGAAGCGAGCTCTCCGCGTCTTGCGATTCGATGGATGAGACAAAAGGATTAAATGTTGAATACGAAGAGAATAGTATGTGAATATACGCAACATTGTCAGAAGTAAAAAATAGAAAATACAGCACCAAAAAGATTGAAACAAGTTATGGAAGAAATGTATTAAAATATTTGTCATAAATAGAAAAAAGAACTGAAACACTTAAATTGCTTCTTTATTGAGCATTCAGAGAAAATTTCAAGGCTTACTTGTTAGATAATATATGCCCGTAACCTTGAAATATTCGCTTTAACCCTTCAGCGAGCATGCCAATTTTTGGAACACCAGCAGGCGCGCGTGGCACAAAGTGCAACGTCTCTTTCAGCCTTTCATTATTCCTTTTGTAATGAACTTTTTTTTTCTCAAATTGAAAATAATAATTCTGCGTGTTATAACAAGATATAAAATGTTGATAATATCGAGATATATTTATAATTAAAGACCAAAGAATGCAGATACAATCGCCTTATTTAAAAACTGTCCGGTTTATTGGATCTGAGGACAACTTGCAAATGGATTCCTATTATGTCCCAAAACCTAAAAAACAATGAGATTGTCCATCTTCGTGATATGCGAGATACCGTGTAATAGCTGCACATTTGATCGACTACATCAACTCCTACTTTTGTTGTATTGTAATCCAATACGATCGCTGATATACCGCGGTTAAATGACGACTAACAATGAATGGAAAGGAACACATGTATCAGAAAATCAAACCTGCATTACAAAGGGTGTAGCTATAAATAGAAACTGTTTAGAACATTCAAACTTTACACGTAAAAACAAGCCATTCAAAATTACGAAAATGTTGCCCTTTGTACACGGGCGCGCCCGCTGAAGGGTTAAACAAGCAAAAAGGAATCTAAATTTACTTTTTAATTCCTTATAGTGAGTATTTTACGGCTTTTCTTCTCTTCTGTGTCACGTATTTAGATGCCAATCAAAATTCCAGTAAAAGCTTATTTGTTTGATCATATACTCACAAAAACCTTAAAATACTCCCTATAAATAAGTGGAAAAGTACACACAACTCACTTTTATTTATTTATAGGAATGTTTTAGGGTTTCTGTTTAGTTTCGAATGTATTTGGGTGCATCTTGATTCTTCTCTTCATCAGTCACGAGAAAAATCGGCTGTATGCATGGTGAACATCTCTCCACTGACTGACGAATACAGGGATTCCAAGCTCATCGTATAAGGACAACAGAAGACTGAAAGATATTGTGGAGAGACAAGTCCAGCTTCAAATTCCTCGTGCCAAATGGACCCACTACTGTGATTAGATATGACGTTTGACCAGAGAAGGCTTTTAGTCCGGCTATGGCTATTGGGAAAAGGATCCGACGTGGTCTGGGGTTACTCCAACTGGAAGGGACTGAATTATTTGACGAGGCACCCTCGAATATGAAATCAGAGAAGGAAAACAGTTTTGGAAAATTTTTAGCCATCAGTTCAGTAATTCGAAACAGACCCACGGTCGCTCTGCGTGATCCCGTTTCTTGACGCATTGCAATGACTGTTCAGGTCCGGTTTGAAGTGAAATATCTGAAAAAGTAAGCTAGGCCAGCCCAATCTCCTTTGAATTTCGATCGAATCGAACGTCTTTTAGAATCTGGTAGTAATTCGAATCTGTCTGACTGTGGTGCATCCTTTCTCTACGACCTCTTTTGTAGCAGCTTAAATTGAAAAATGACAACATGTTCCAGAACGTACATGCTGCATACTGGTGGATAGCATGCTTTGAAGGATTCAGATAGTTACGGTCAAGTGCCATTCAACAAATGTATTGATAACTCTAACGCGACAGATGCTATAAAAATGTATGAAATTATCACTTATTGCATATCGCCCATTAAAAGTTAAGCCGGCCACTGCGTTAGCATACTTGGCAATAAAGTGATAAATTAAGGAAATAATGTACATATAGAAATGCAATAATTTGACCGCGTGTGTGACAACGCAGTAAGGGAGTCGTGCTTCTTTATGGGGCAACAACCAAATACCAGATTTCTTAACTGGTGACTTCAAAGAAAAGTGCAACATTTAAACCCTCCCTATAGATCTTTGTGTCACAGTGTCTGATTCTTACTGATGACGTCAATTCGCCTGCAATCAACCTAGAATGAAAATCAGAATCCTCGGTTGACATATCCTGGGTGTCGTGAACTTCTGGTTAAGTAACTCGTTTATGGTCTTCATGGACACATAAACTACTCTTTCCTTACTTATAAACATCTATCTCATTTATTCATATATATTTACAGAAACTATGATACAACATTTCCATTATCAGTTGATCATTATCAATCCTCAAACAGAACATTCATCAACCAGGGCCGCCCAGAGACTTTGCGGGGCCTGGGGCAAACTTCTGTTGGGGGCCCCAAGAAAAATAAAAAATGCAAAGAGACGAAAACACACATTCAAATTAAGTTACTCATACTTAAAATTTTATTACATGAATGATTAACATAATTATTATATTTCATTGCACTGCTCTCTTGTTATATTTTCTGAGGAAATCTAATAAATAAATTTTTTAAATTTTTGGAGCCCTTCCGGCAGTTGGGGGGCCTGGGGCAAAGTGCCCCAGTTGCCCCCTCCCCCCTCTGGGCGGCCCTGTCATCAACAGAAAATCAGTGAGAGAGAGTCTAAAGTCCATTATAGAGTCGGGAAGTCCGTCCCATAGTTCTTTCCTCTCCCCTCTATTCTTTCTTCCTTATATATATATATATATATATATACCCTCTTTAAGAAAATTCCTGAACTTTCTAGAGGACTCCGTCACCGCGTGGGAAAAAAAGCCCGCCGCCTCCGGTCCGCCAGCATCTGGTCCTCCGGAAGTGGCCATAATTTATCTTAAATTGAACACTCCATCCGTCGCATATGTTGAGGCTTTTTCCACTTAAAATTTGTCCCAGCACTACCACGTGTGCGAGTTCCTGACATAGCTGTAATTATCTTAATTTGAACATTCTTCTAACGCGTATGGGAAGGCTTTTTCCACCTAAAATTGGGCCCATCACCCCTACGCGTGCGGGCTCGTCATACTAGGTATCGGAACTTGTCGATAAACTATCCTCTTTTCTGATTATCACTCAAAATGGACTCCCCCTCAAAACAGTTCTTAACGATGGAAAAACTATGGTAAAGGATAATGCTTCCTCTCCATACAGTCCTTATAATATTTTCTAGGTTTATGTAACTGACTGTCAAGCTTATAGCAAAAAAAGGGTGTCTACTGTCTACAGGTATGCCGCTTTTACAAATACTATGGCTCTTTAGCAACCGGTCTACCACCAGCCGATATTTCTTAAAGTGATTATCAGCTGTTCATGGAGTGGTCAATGATTGTTCCGAGGCATACATGGTATATTCTCCTCCCCCCCTCATTTTCGACCACTGTTGTACCTCTGCTTCGTGGTAAGTTAAGAACTTTTTAGATATGGGCAGCATTTATAAATAGATCCTTTTAAAAACTCTCATTTTAGTTTATTAAAAACAGTGATTTCAAACAACTATTAATTAAAATGCTTCATTAACTTTCATCAAATAAAATTGGAATTCGCGAAAATATATCGATCCGACATGTTTAATGAAGCTAAGAGAATGGCTTTAGAGCATCTTGCTGATTCAAAGCCCTTATATCGATCCAAGTTCTCTTCGTGGTTTAGGTGTAACATTTTTTTTCGCCTTTTATCCCGACACAATTGTCTCAAAGCCTATTTATTTAGCTTTGGTCTAGAAAAATATCCTAATTGTACTCTGTGGGATTCTGAACATTCAATGAACAGAAAGCATACTGACACGTGCATTGCACTTGGTGTTTTCAGTTGTATTGTTAGAAGTATTGGGAGGCCAGAAAAATGGTTAGTTGTTTAAGTGCCAAATGCAGGCATTTGCAAGTTATAATTAACTGTCACCACATTTTCTAAGCGTTAAATACCAGAAAATACAAAAGAGCCATCACTTATTTTGTAATCAACCCGTGAAACTACATTTAGCATGTCATCGACAATTTTTATCTATTTAAAATTGTAAACAATAAATATAGGCATTTACAAGAAAATAACGTGTGGGCTAAAAATACGAGTATCTTCGAATGAAAATTTAGTCAAGTTTCTTTCTACTCTATGTTCTTTCTATTCTACATTCTAGATTCAAATATTCTACGAATTTGCCACAAGTTTAATCCACTATAATATCAGAATGAAAAATCGAAAGTTGTGACCCGCGACTTTAATGCGCCTCTCACTTCCAAACCCACGTGGAGCCAGGAAAGATAAGAAAACAAAGGAAAACAAACTAACAAATTCGCCGAATCAAAACTGTTGATTCGGACTCTAGTGTGAAGCCAAACAATGGAGATACCCTGCCAACTATCCAGTTTAGAAGTAACTTTCTTGATGCCGACGCGTGGCTGAAAAATTAAGTTGTTCGCCAGGAATTTCGGCGGTGTTCGATTGATCAGTTCATCCATTCGTCACGGAGTCCGTATGCTTGGCTTTCGCAGTTAATAGAAGCCGTTCTGCCGAGTAAATACGATTTATTTCAATGAAAACTTTTCATAGCCAGACAAAACTTCCTCTGTCATATTTTCAAATCGCTAGATCTTCCGTAATACATTTCTGTTTCAATGTGCATATTCAACCTTCTTGTTTAGCTAATTGTAATTCAGTAGGAATCTCTCTGTTTCTTCCTTGTGATCAATCTCAGTTGTACATTTAACCTTGCCGATAGATTAAGGGATTCATGTTTAAAGATTTATCAATGATTAATGATTTTATTCAAAAATCTATGCATATTATTTCTAAAAGGTGTTTTGTTTTTTTCTCTCCCTTTTTCTCTCTTCATACTTAATTAAATCGATAAATGAGGTATCATTTTAAAGATTAAGATCTCCGCTTCGTACGACTTGTTAATTTAGAATTATACATCTTATTGTTTATTTAAAAATCGAAGTATAGACATTATAAACATTTTTTCTTCCCGTAGATGGCGCACGCTCTAGCTTCTTTTTATTTTACCATTATCAATCGCACTGAACTTTTAAATTTAAAAATCGTTTGCTTTTATTATCATTCTGTGATTTTTATTAATGTGATTTTATTGGCAACATTCGCGTAGGTGTATATTATTCTTTTTGCATAGAAAAACACATATATATTATTTCTAGAAGGTGATTTTTTTGTGACGATCTCTTTCTCTCCCTTCATACTTAACCAATATCGATAAATGAGGTACCATTTTAAAGATTAAGTTCTTCGCTTCTGACGAATGATTAATTCAGAATGACACGTTGTATTGTTTGTTTAAAAATCGATGTGAAAAATTGACTTTTGACCCTAAAGTTCTTTCCCTGGATGCGTCGAAACGGCGCGGTCAAATATTGTGCACAATGGTTTTGTAATGTAAATATCACATTTTCCACGAGTTTGTGTCATATTTAACTTTTAATATTGTCTACAAAGGTGTTATGACGTGTACATATCTCATGTTCCCCTTTTTTGTCTGATGTTTCACCTCCAATATTGTGACAAAAGGCGTTTTGTAATTGGTTTTGTACTATCCTTAAGTACCACTGTCATTTGACAAATGAACAATTTCTACAAATGAACCGGTTCTTCTTTCATCCTACTACAAACCACCTCGTTATAAAATTTATCGCATTTTAATCGCATGCGAAAGGGTCGCACGGGCCACCTAGTACTTACTTAATGGAAATGTCTAAAAAAAGTTAGATTTAATATTGTGGTAGGCACAAAACGAATGAAAACAATGATACAGAATAAAAAACAAATCTCTATAAAAATGATAGTCGGTTATGTTGTTGTTGTTGTTGTATCTAATGCCCCTTGCTGGAATTTATTCCACATCAGGTCCATATAGGCTCGAGGGCTAAGGGGTGCGGTTCCGGTTTATAATGGCACCACAAGAGTCGGAATCCGACTTAGCTAGATGCCACCGCAATTTTGACCGAGTACCCACAGGGGTGTTATCTGGGGGAATCGTACCTTCTCCCACCCTCTCTGATCTCATAAGGGACTTTCCGGTCTACGGATTTAACGTGCCCATATCCGGCCTAGAAAAGGAGGTACTTGACGAGGCTTATATCTTTCACTCTAAAATCAACTTGGTTCGCTCATGAGTGGAATCCGAACTTATTACTTAGCGTACATTTGAAGTGAGAATTACTTTTTTTCAAGATATCCCTGTTTTGCCCATCAATAGCCCTTTTAAATACTAATACGATACTATACTTCATCGATACCAGTGTCTTCCATCAACATACGCCCGTCTACGTGTCCAAGCCCAAGAAATAATGCTTTCGAAGACATTTATTCTTTATTTTCCTTCCTCAAATTATACATATATTCCTCGACTTACGACCGAGATAGGGACCGAGACATTGGTCGTAAGTCGAGTTTCAAACGATTTTTTTTTTTTTTTTTTTGTATATGCACATTTTTTACTTTCACACGTAATTTAAAATACATTGTACTTAGAAGACATAAATTATCCTTCGTCATCACTACCTATCATGTTAGTACAATCCATTGGTTCAGAATTTGCGACAGAAGATACGTTTTTTTAATAAAGTTATCCAAGGTATTTTGAACAGTTTGCGTCTTCTCTTCCTTGTATAATATCTGGTAGCAAGCCATATTTTCCCGAATACGACGATTTACACTTGTGAATCTTTCTTCATTTGGATTCATTGCTTCTAATTGTTGTAGTCTTTTATTAATATAATGAACAGCTGAAGCCATTTCTGAAGCTAAGGAAGGTTTATTTGATTTATCGTTGGGATATCGAAACTATTGCACCATACATTTTTATTATTGCGTCACAAATTTTTGCAGTATTGCATTTAATAATTATGTAATACATATACGTATGTACTGTATATTCGAGGAACACTATTTTTGAGGAGAAAAAAAGTTAAATTAAAAAATTTCGGTCATAAGTGCGATCGGTCGTAAGTCGAGGAATACCTGTACTCTAATATTTCCCTGGCAAGTCACATTACCGAGCTACCACAATTTTTCTGTTGCGGTAAATTCAAGATTTTTATTTCATCCGTGAGATGATAGACAAACACGCAAATAGTAACTATCAGTAAAAATATCTGCTAATAGTGCTACCCCGGGAGAAATTTTAACAAAATTTGTTTTACTTTTTCCCGCATATTTAAAGTTTTCTTACAAAATACCATGATTTTGCGCACCCTTTTCAATATTTTATCATTTTGTTATAAAGAAAGGAACTCAAAGTTTCAGTATTACATAGATTAATTGCAATGTAAAATATAAACAATTCAAATAAACAAAAATTAAAATTCAAGCATAGACTGCTAAATCACTTTAACATAAAACATATTCTGCAAAGAAATCATAAAACATTTTCAATAGAGGATAGCGCAGAAGCTTCATATCCCCATAATGACAAAAACAAATAAATAATCCAACAGAGATAGATAAAAATAATACGAATATAGACAAAAAACAAACAGAAATCAAGCACTCTGGGCATCCACGCACCAACGGCAAGATTCTGAATAAGTGCCGGAACTGAACCATAAAACAACATAGAGGTAACCGACAGGTCTCGTCATCAGGGAGCCTAACCAAATCAGTTACCTCAACGGGAACTTTCTGAATAGGATGCAGGTAAGCCCAAAAGACATCCCAAGGCCCCGAGTCCCCCAAGAAAGTAATTAGTCAAAAGAAAATGAAAAGACAAACACAACTTACAGTAAGGGCTCAACACACAGTACATGCAAGCACACAAATAATCCTAATGCAAAGTAAAAGATGCATACACACCCCTATTCCGTAAGTGAAGGCTATGGCCAAACAGCAGCCAATTCTATTCTAAAAGTTACGTCATTGTAACATTACTACAGCGCCACCCCCCCAATTACAGCTTAACCAAATGAAAACATAAATACTATTCTAAACATCTTTAAAAATTCCTGAGTCTAAATGCCATTTTTTTAAAACTTTTAAATTGCCGAAATTTTTAGGGAAATTGTTTTTACTTAAGTTTTCTTCGAAAATGTTACATGCCTCCAAAAAATCCCCAGCGTTGTTACATATGTTTTTTATTCTGTAAAGTTGTGAGTAAAAAATATTATAATAAATTTTATAGTTTAAGTTGCAATGGAAATTGGTAAACGTGATAACCTCGAAGTTAAAATCTAACCTTTTATCATATATCCCTATTTTTATTTCTCTATTTTGAATTTTAATTTTTAAATCCAGATAAGTCGCACAAAGATTATTATCGTTAGTCAGGTTTAAAGTTAGTTCCTTTGGGTAGATTTGATTAAGAAATTCCAAATCGTTGCAGTTAAAAATTATGAGGTCATCAATATATCTAAATATGGTAACATTATTTGAGTTAAGAAATTTAGTTTCGTAAAAATGTAAGAATAGGTTTGCAAATGCACTAGAATAGGTATTTCCCATAGGTATACCCTTTATCTGTTTAAAGAAACATAAGCCATTAAAGAGGTAGTTTTCAAAAATATTAAATTTACATAAATCAATCCAATCACATTTTAAGATTAAAGTATTATCTAGATAAGCATCATAAATTTCTGAACAGATAATCATTAAATTATCATGCGGAATACTGGTAAACAGGTTTTCAAAATCAAACGTGTATATGCTATCTATATTCTTACTTTTTAAAAAATGTAGAACATCCTGGTTATTATTTATAATAAAGCTATTTTCGGTAACCTTAATTTTATTTAGAATAATTTTTAAATAGCTAAAGAACTTTTTACTGAACAAAGTGTTATAACAATTTGTACTACATGTAACAAACCTAAATTTAGTAGGTACTTTATGGAATTTTATGGTAGGAAACAGGTAAGGGTATTTTATGCTATTAATCTTAAACTTAAATTTTTTGCTAAAAGCTAAAATCCTATTATCTATTTCTTTTTTGGAAAGGTTAATTTTTTGATAGGTATTATTTGAGTTGTATTCCCTAGAAATTAACTGCTTAAAATAAGTTATTTGCAGCCTTATCAACAACCGTAATAATAAACTTATTTTTTAAACCTTTAATTTTACTGTATAGATCTTTGTTTAGAAAAAAAACCTCTTGTCCTCCATACCATACTCTTCATAATTCCTTTTTATATCCTGTAAAATATGCACCTTCCACTCCATAAAACCTTCGATAGGCCAATTGTACTTCCTTGCTAATTTTACTATACAATAATCCAAACCTTTAGTGATAGAACTTATAATTTGCTTTAAATTTACCTTATTTCTTACCCTAAATTTTGAGCCCTTACGTAGAACTTCCCTCAACCTAACATCTTTAACAATATTAAGATCCCCTGTTACAATATGCCCCGAAGTTAGATTAACAAAGTTTTTAAATTCCTCAATATGACAATTACAATCAGAATTAGAAATAGAATTAGAATAAGAATCTCTCTGTTGGATTATTTATAGATTAATTGCAGTAACTTCGGTTAATATTGAAAAGAACTTTTATCAAATTAACGTAGGGTTATGTTCCTCCATAACGATCCTCCGGAAAGCAAAATTTCAGATGTCCTGCTTCGCGAGTTATAATTTTGGCAGAGTGCCAAACCCAATCTGTATCGCTTGGGCAAGCAGTACAGAGTTAAGCAGAAAAGTACCAAAATGCGTCAAATTTATATATATATATATATATATATATATATATACACTCATGGACAAAAAAATTAGCGCACCAAGAAGGAGTCGTCAAAATGAAACGAAATTTTACATACGTAATGACTACTTTGATATAAGTAAATGATAAGAAAATCAAAGAAAAAGGATAATTTATTTCAGAGAAAAAGGCAAAAGAACGGAGGAGTTAATACTCCGTTGGACCCCCTGTATCGCGAATGCACGATGCGATACGATCGGGCATTGAGTCATACAAGTTCTGTATTATGTCTTGAGACATTCCGTTCCATATTTGCTGTAACCTTGCCTCTAGTTCGTTCAAACTCGTGGGATGCCCAACTCGTCGTCCCAAAATGATCCCAGATATGCTCGATTGGAGACAAATCTGGGGATCGGGCAGGCCAAGGACGGGTAGTAACACTGCGGAGACAGTCTTGTGACACCCTTGCCGTATGAGGCCGAGCATTGTCGTGTTGAAAAATGGCTCCTGGGAGCCGTTGCATGAGTGGCAACACATGTGGTTGCAGGATTTCATGAACATACCGCTGGGCTGTCATGGTGCCACGGAACAATACTAGGGGTGACCGTGTATTGTAGGCAATGGCACCCCATACCATCATACCAGCTGTGGGAGCGATGTGTCGCTGTACAGCAAAGGCAGGATTGAAGCGTTCACCACGGGCTCTCCACACACGAACACGATTGTCATCACTGCCGAGATTGAATCTGGATTCGTCGCTAAAGACGACCTGGTTCCATTCCGCTGCAGTCCAGTTTCGTCGTGCGCGTCAAAACTCCAAACGCAGGCGTCGATGGGTGGGCGTCAAGGGCAGCACACGTAATGGGCGCCGCGATACCAACTGTCCTTCAGCCAGGCGCCTTCGTATGGTTCGAGAAGACACAGAGGCCCCTAGTGAAGGTGCTACCTGTGCCTGGATGGCGGCCGATGAAGCAGTTGGCTGTACGCGTGCATTTCTTACGATGTGGCGGTCTTCTCGACGACTGGTCTGTCGAGGGCGTCCTGAGCCTGGTCTTCGTGTACATGACATCTCTCGGGTCCACTGGTCCCAACACCTCCTCACAACACAATCAGAGTGGCCTAATTGACGAGCTACTCGCCTAGCTGACCACCCAGCTTCCATCATCCCGACGATTCTCCCCCTCTCAAACTGCGACAACTGCTTATATTGTCTTCGAACACGGCGTAATGGCATGTCTATCTCAGCTCTTCCTTTGTAAATGATTCAGCACACTCAAACAAGCTTTGGTTACCTGTTTTATACTCCACAGAGTACGATGTTCATCGCCCTCTACCGGCTATACGTAATGCGCAATCACGCTGCATTTCTAATCATTTGCATATCTCCCCGACATGTACCTTCATTGCAAGTTTCGTTACGATCCCACAATTATTTCTTAGTGCGCTAATTTTTTTGTCCATGAGTGTATATATATATATATATATATATATATATATATATATATATATATATATATATATATATATATATATATATATATATATATATATATATATACAGTGGAATCTCGATCTATCGTTTCTCAAGGGACCGACTGAACTGAACGATAATTGCGGGAAAACGATAGATGCGGAAATATAACAAAGCAATATGATCGTCGGGACTGGGTGACATAAACGACACATACGGAAAAACGATGATTGGGAGAACGATCGATCGAGATTCCACTGTATATGTATACAAAAGAAGTAAACAGCGATAAGTAATACTACAGTAATATCCCGTGGTAGTTTCGTTAGACGAGACTACCTACATTTTTTTTCTGCTTTACTGCATATCAGTGACATGATGTCGTGAATCGTACTTATAAATCGTGAAAAGAAAGACGTATTTTGGTTACCTGTCTTTTTAATATTCAGGAAATTATGATTCCGAGAATACTACGTAGTACCATGTACCGTGCTTTATAGGTTGACCTCTTACAACCCTGAATAATGTCAAGGAACCTCCTGTTGACCGATTAAGGAGTTGACCGTTCCACAGTCCGGATTTGAAATGTCTTTGCCCCACTGTCCTCTCGACAGATTACGATTTAGTATAAAGGGGTTATTGATCCAGGGAGAAATCCTGCCTGAAAGGGGCAGAGTTTTGTTTATGCACTCAAGATTAGTTCAAGCAATGATGTAACGTTGTCATGACCCCTAACTACTTAATCAAAATAAGATCTTGGTCAGCCCCAAACGAGACACAATAATAAAATAAACTAGCGAGGAAAAAAGCAATATCAAAATTAAGTACAGCCGAACCCCGTTATAGCGAACCCGAGATGTAACGAACTCCCGGATATAACGAACGAAAATTTTGGTCCCGCCGTTTTCCTATTGTATTTAATGCCAATTTATCCTTTTATAGCGAACCTCCGAAATCTTAAGAATCGGCTATAACGAACATTTTTTCAGTCGACAGCTGAATTTTTAAAAATTTTTAAACATTTTAAGAATGTTGACGATACGACGAATGTTGAAGAAGCAAAGAATGTTGAAGAAGAAGATGATGAAGATTTACCTATCGCGATGTGGATAGAAAAGCACAAATTTTCATCACTCTCAGATTGTGACGTACAGTTGTTTGAAATATGTGATGATGAAGTCATTACAATGTGAATGTCTGACTGATGAAGATATTGTGAAAGAAATTAAAATGAATCATTCTGAAATTGAAGATTCTGCTTCTGATGCTGATGAAGAGGATCGCATAAATGACGAAATCTCCACCATCTCAGATGCTACAGCAGCGATGAGTGTAATTAATAAGTTTTTGTCCACACAAACAGTGGAAGAAAGAGTGTTGGAGTCATTTGATGTATTGGACAAAAAAATTCATAAAATGTTTTTGAAATCTGAATGACGTCAGCAGAAGATTACCGATTATTTCTGTATCAAAACAGTGAGTAACAATTAAAGATAAAATCAATTTATTTCCATTTGTCTTCATTTTTTGTTAATTTAATTAGTAATGCGTCAGTTTAATGCAATCGATTTTAGTCAATTTAATTCATTAATGATTATTTTTAATAGATTTTATCATTCTTTCAGTACATCCTTATTGAATATACACAGCAACTAATGAGTTATACATTTTGTGAACTTTAACATTTTTCTTAATGGTTCGGATATAGCGAACCACCGGATATTGTGAACAAAACCTTGGGTCCCTTGAAGTTCTTTATAACGATGTTCTACTGTAGAGGGTGATTCAACCCTTGGCTAAATCATAACAATAACGCGTGAGAAGGTAACGAAAGAAACAAACAAACCCATAAACTGATCAAAGCGATCAGATAAGTAAAACAGTCTGGCATGTAACAGGTAAATCTATGCACACGTAGAAACCATACCAGTTAAACAACGACTAGAAGTGAAGGAAGCCATCAAAACAGATTAATTATTTGTCCATGAAAAAATAATCCTAGTTTGAGCACAGTATAGAGATTAATTTCATGGAAGAACAAAAATCCAGTCCACCCAATATTTACAGTCAACGAAATCGAATCACAAGAAAGTTAAGACCCAAAATTCTGTACACAAGGAACAGAAGGTATAACAAATTCTGTACACAAGGTATAACAAATCAGAAATCGATTGATATACTATTTAAAGACAAACAGCTGGGAATTTAAAATGAGCCACTAGGTGAACACCCCGATATCCCCTCCTCATAGAACGTATAAATTTAAATGGAATCATGCGCGTTGGAGTCTAAACTAGGGGTGCGCAAACTTTTTTAGACCGCGACCCACTTTTTTATATAAAAAATCACTTAACTCCCAACGAAAAATTTTGGTAGAAGCAAAATTTAAGAAATTAGGAAAATATTTACAAGAAAGGAAAATATATGAGATAAATTTTGACAAACCATTTTGAAAATCCAGATTTGAAAAACTAGTCTCACATAGATAGGTAGAAGCAAATGAAACTAGTTTAAGTATAGTCTTTTGCTGAAGGAATTTTTATTGTTTGACATCTTATTTAACAATATCATAACGTGTATTTTTTTCAACATAGAAAAATATAATAATATTAAAAATATATGATTATAGAAAAGTTAAAGCATATTTTCCAATTATGTAATTCAATTTGATATAAATTTAGGAGCGCGGTGGCTAGTTGGCAAAGGCAGCGAGCCGGAACGTCACTGGTTTGATGCCTATCACTGACAACTCCACCGCCGTGTACACTAATGGTGGCTGGTGCACGAAAAGTCTGCCGTGGCTGCAATGTCCTCCAGGTTCTCAAATTTACCTCTGGAGGTGCGGGGTCAAGTGTACTGGTCTCGTCACTTGACTCGATTCAAAATTAAGGGGCCGGTCCTTTAGCCAAGTCGGACTCCGACCCTTGTGGTGATATTCACAACCGGAGCCGCACCATTCTGCCCAATAGTCTGTATGGACTTGATATGACATACTGTAGCTCAAGGGAAATAAGCCACAACAACAACAACATTTAAAAACATTTTAAACATTTAAAAAGCAATTTAAAATTTTTTTTAAATAATTAAAGTCGTACTAGTGTTTCCACAGACGTAACTTAGAAAACTTTCTTTATTTTCAAATAAGGGTCTTTAACTTTTAGAGCAGAGGATGGATCGTAAGCTTACGTGAGACACTGATCAATCTGATTTATGCATTATTGGTTCAGAAGCAATATACTTTACACGCTTTGAGACAGAAAAAAGGGAATCACTTGTGCACAACTACATTACAAGTAAAACTCATCGTCTCAAAACAGAACCCACATTTTTAAGGAATGCTTGTCATTGCAGTCTTCGCGAGAAACTTGACATTATTTTTTTATTTGACTAAACCTACATGAGTCGGTGTAATCCCGATTGAAGAACTATCTTATGCCTGTTTTTTTCCGCAGACCTTTTTTGAAAGTCTTTTATATTAGGATTCCTAATTTATCTGTAGATTTATTCCGTAAGGAAATCTTTTATCCAGACTACTTGGAGATCTCCCCCGGTCCATGACTGGTAGTTTGGAATCTGCCCTGGTACTTTGACCATGACTGGCACTTTGGCCTCATTTGGCCCGTGCTTTTATCTTCAAGGGTGATAGAGCTGATCAGACTGCAATCTCTAGGTTTGCCAGTGACCACCTGAGGTGTCTAAAATCGGATCGACAAAACAAAACTTTTCCCACTTGAAAAAAGTGTAATACTGAGCAGGTCAACTCCTGGCCACATCCTAACTTGCTTAAATTTTCCTAGGGAGGACTTTATTACCGAACCTAGCCTATTACTGGACCTCCTGAGGATTTACCTGAGGTCCTCCTGAGGATTGACCTGGTCTAGCACCGCCAGACCAGGAGGGACTACTAGAAACAACAACAGGTTTCCAACACTAAATGTAACACTAACAATATACCATAAACACTAAAAATTAAGTATCAACTAGTTGGTACCCGTCAAAACAAGACGGCTAGATAGTAAATAAATGTGCTAATACACAAATTATACTCAACACATCATTGCCAAATGTTAAAAATCATAATAATGTACAGAAACAAATTAATGTGTTTAAGCGGCATCGTGCATAGTGAGTATCAAAAGCCAGAATTTAAAATGTCACTGAGCATGCGCAGAAAGCAATTTTTTTAATTGTAAATTATCGCTCATTCAACAGCGCGAAAGAAATAATTTCCATCAGGTTATACAAAATCTGTTGTGTATAATTAAAAAAAAATTAACATTTTCCGATCTTTTTACTGTGAGTTCAATAAAACCCATACTTTGTGTAACTAGCTCGCTCTAGAAAATAATGGATCATTATTTACTCATTTCCCTTAAGGGGAGTGGTCACTTTTACGTACCTTTAAAAGTATCATTTTTAGACCTATGTTCGATTGTATGTACTACTCATGATTTTTGCTTGATTTACATGACATTTTTTGAGTAACTGCCTATAATACTGTTTATTATAGATGCAATTTTTCAAGGTAATTAATAAAAATGACTTATTATGCATAAAAAGTTAATAATTTTTTTTTTAAATCGATCATTTTGCAGCCAACTACTGTGCGCATTCTGTCAAAATAAATTATTAAGGTACATTAATAATTTTTTACTATATGTGATTACAATACTTCAGGCAACAATATCCAGCAATATTATTCTAAAATATATTAAAACATTTTAGTACGTGTTATTTTTAATTAGAAATTTCAAAAATGACTGAGTAAAAGCTTATAAAAAAATTCTTTAAAAAAATTAAAATATATTAAGGTTAAAAATTTTTGGTGGATTTCGTTGTCTAAAGTGTTGTAATCCCATATAGTAAGCAATTATTAATGTACCTTAATAATTTATCTTGATAGAATGCGCACATTAGTTGACTGCAAAATGCTCGATTTTTAAAAAATATTCACTTTTTATGCATAAAAAATCATTTTATTTATTTTATTAATTACCTTGAAATATTGCATATATAATAAACAGTATTATAGGCAGTTACTCAAAAAATTTCATGTAAATCAAGCAAAAATCATGAGTAGTACATACAATCCAGCATAGGTCTAAAAATGATACTTTTAAAGATACGTTAAAGTGACCACTCCCCTTTTAAGGAGAGAGATCACCTTAAACCCTTCAAAAAACTCAATTTTTTATTATGATTTAATTTTGAAGAATGGAATATAAGGAATCTTATGAAAAAAATTTAAGTCGATACGACAATTAGAACCGATTTTATGGCCAAATGTTTAAAGCTAATAGTAAAGTAATTTATAGAAAATTTAAACTTTAAATTGCTTTTTCTAAAAACTGTTATTTTGAAAGTTGTGCGCACTATTTCTTCAAAACTAATCATCACAAATTGCTAAAAAATTTTGTATACATGTATATCTTGCATGTTTCTACAATTTCTACCTAAATTTAGGTATTTTTTCGCAGAAAATTTGTTTTAAAAATTTATATTTTTTTTGTACATTACAATACATTTGACTGAAAAAATATTTTTATGTGAAATATGGTAACTCTTTTAGGTGTAGATTAAATTATAACCTATGGATAATATATATACAAATAATTTAATATATATCTCTTATAGTTTTTAAAAAATCTGCACATTGCATTGATCTAAGATTTACTATTCATAAAACATTTTTTTCTTAAAATAATTTCTAATAATCTCCCAACAATTCTGTTTTTTTTTTTTTTCTAATAGATAAAACTTTGTACAGTTCACTTTTAAAAATTGGTTTAAATTAATTACAAATTAACTGTTTTACAACACATTAAGCTTGGTAGTAAAATCAGTGTATTTTTGTGCATGCAAAGGTGATCTCCCCCTTAAGAATTTTAATGAAGTTTAGCAAAAAAGCCAGTTCAAATAAACATTTTGAATGAAGATAAACAATTGTTAAGTTGAATAAATAAATTAATATTAAAAATGCACTTTAAAAAAAACTTATTTCTTTTGAAAAATACGAAATATCCATATTAAAGCGTATGGTTTCCGTCATGAAGCTTCATGGTTTCCGTGTTATAGCGACAACAATACAGGCGCGCGCGCCATCTAGTGCTGGCGACCAAATCGGAGACACATTTTTAACACTGATCTTCCCCTCCTTCTGTAGCTTCATGATGAAAACATTACGGTTAACTTTAGCGTGCAGCTAAGTTAGTGAATCTGTCGAGTTGAAGCAATTTGCATTACCTTCTGTACATTGTGAGATCGTTTACAGGGAATAATAGAACGTAGATTCCCGTAAGAGTAATTCATAAATCTGCATAGCCTAGATTTAAAATATTCTTCTCGTTATACTTACATGTGTCTATACCAAATTAGGAAGTTTATTTCAACTGTATAGATATTTTGATCGAACTACTGTACAAATAAAAGTGTATATTTTATTAATAAATAATTTATTTTTTAAAATATCATTTTCGTTTACGAGACTAAGACCCCAGATTTTCTGAAAAGTAAGACATACTCCACATTCACCTTGACTTCAGACTACAAACAATCCTTTTGTCAAATGCAAATATTTACTCGAAGGACCTCCCTTTAAAGATATCTGATTCAGAGGCAGGGGAAGCCCTGTTACACTCGATGGGTTATGGATGGGAGACCAACACTTACTCCTCCCTCCCCGAATTTCAACCAAGCTGAAACAGAAAAGGCCGCTCCAATCTGGGTCGCACATCGTAGAAGGTCGGAAAGCACCGGCGTAACGTTCAACGAGCTGGTCCTTCGTGCAGCTGCACAGACAGATTCGCGCCCCCGTGTTCCTTCCTCACGTGCGAGAAAGCGAGGAAGGCGGTCAAGGTGACGGGATAAATTCGCGTGGCCTCTTTACAGCACCAGACTGGAAGTTCCCTTGTCTCTCCCAGTCGAATAATGCGAGGGGAAAATAGCTCTCCGTTCCTCTACATCGTTCTAACGTTTTATAACTGGTTTCGAGAGCGTATGAATGTTGGAAGAATTTAACCATACTTTTCGTGTGATAGTTAAAACACTGGTGGCAAATTTTTACTAGTAAGCTAAATAAACATGATAATATCCGTTTTTACATGTAACGTTTTAGACAATCATAGCGGAAGAATACTGGTGAATTAAATAAACATAACAGTGTCCGTTTTTAACAGTAGTGTTTTATTCACTCTATAACACTTTTCAAGCTTGTTATAATCCACATTATCTTTTTTTTCTTCTTACCTTCTATTATACAGGCAGAGCCAGTCCCATAGGTGAAGCGGCGAGGCGATCGCCTCAGGTGCCGAATTGAAAAAGGCGATAAAATGAGAAAATTTAAAATACGAAATTCTTAACGTACAACGAAAGAACATTAATAGTTCAATCTGATGGCTGACAAAATTCGTAAAATTACACAAATATAAGCGAATATTCAGACTATATCTTATACAGTGCTGAATTTGAGATAATGAGAAATAAAGTTTGAATGCCTATATCCAAACGTTGTCGTATTGAAACTGTAGCAGCTGCCGAGTGCAGTTTTTCTAAACTGAAAATTTTAGAGAGTTATCTACGAACTATTTTCTTGATACTCAGTTAATCTGTTAAAGGATGCTTGAGTTACTCTAAAGCTGAAGCAGTTTAAGTACACATGTTTAATTCTTGTTACATCTATTATAAAACTTTAGAGAGTTATCTACGAATTATTTTCTGCCATAAAGGCTCGAAGAATGTGTTCGTAATTATTTTTAAGACATAATAAATTATATAGAAATTTATTTAATTTTCTCTTTTTTTAAAGTTCTGTATATCTTTTAAAATTTTATATTTATATTTTTAGTAAATTAAAATTTTTAGTGAATACATATTTTTTCTCGTTATTCTAAAAGTAGACTGTTTGTAATAGAAATACGTTCATTACTTCGAGTTTCTACAAATTTTTAAAGGCGCCGTTTTTAAAACTTGCCCCAGTTGCCACGATGGATCGGCCTGGCTCTGAATACAGGAGCCATATCCCTAATGTTTCGTATTTTATTTCAATGTCAGCCTTATCTGTTATTATTACTATAATTTAGAGTCCATAATTGTGATGAGAAAGTTCCCCTATCGATATGTTTTTAATATATGGAGTGGTGCTAAAATCGTTAAAATTGTAACTAAAGTATTAAGAGTTGCATGCACTATTGTAAAATCCGATCTAATCAACGAACACTCGCTCTCCGATGTTATTTACAGAAATATCTGCATTGGAAGGCGTGGCCTAGGAAACGCAGTTCATCACATCCTCCTATGATCCTATGTTACACTCGTTCACTTCTTGTTACGCTTATTATATCAATATTCCTTTCCAGTTTCGTTTAAATTAAAATTTTATCCTTGTTTGTTATATCGGGACCAGTTTTGAGATTAGCAAGTTTACCTCTTGATACTCAGTTAATCTGTAAAATGATGCTTGAGTTACTCTAAAACTGAAGCAGTACGAGTACATATGTTTAATTCTTGTTACATCTATTATATAAATTTTTATCGTCGATATTAATACTGAATTTGAATCTGCCAACCTTCAAATTTTGTTTTAGTTTAACTTTTATACCTTCCTTTTTTTAAATTTCAGATTCAATTTTGGGATAAGCAATGCTGCAATGATTTAGTAATTATTTTTACGACATAAAAAATTATATTAAATTTTATGCTTTATGCTGCAATTCGCATATGCAGTGATGCTACAGTACTCTGTTCGATGCTGTTTTTTTTTTTTTCTTATGCCCCAGGCCGGCCCTCTTTCCAGACTTAGGACGCGTTCACATAGAATCCGTCGACGTCAGCGTTACTCGTATTGAAATATATTTAACCAATTACAAACCTCAAACGATTAGCCACGAAATTGTTACAGCCTGTGATTGGTTTAAAATATGACGATAGGAATAAAACGCTGACGAGCTATGGGCCTGTTCACATAGAATCCGTCAGCGTCAGCGTTAAAGTTTCTGTCGGCGCTGATTGGTTAAATGGGTCAATGGCTGGTATATGATTGGTTAAAAAAATTTCTGCTGATGTTGACGGACACTATGTGAACAGGCCCTTAGTTCATAGTAGGCTGCAGGGCAAAGGGATATGTGACTCCGGGTTTTTAACACTCGACCTTAAGGCACTACAAGGATCGTAGTCAGACTTATTCCTGGTGCCACCACAATTTTGACCGAGCACCCCCAGGGACGGTATCTGGGGCAATCGTATCCTTTTCCAACTCCTAACACCAGACGAAAGGAATTTCCAGTCTGCGGATTTAACGTGCCCGGCGAGACACGAAGGTAATCAGTGGCTCATGTCTGGATTCGATCTGAGCACCCTCCGTACCGAAATTCGACGCGGTAACCATGATGCGTCGTTCGACTCCGATGCACCGTCTGAATATACTAGCTTTAATTATAACTGTATTCAGTTATTTTTTATAAACTTACAGTTTGTAATTTTTCTATATTTTACTATTTGTGATCTTTCTTGAAACGATCCAACGACACTCATTCGCTGCTTTTTACAAAAAGTCTTCATCGCTAATCTGATATCTAAAATAACTTTTCTCCTTAATCATACAGAATTGATTAGTTATCTTATACCAATTTTGTCGATCGTTGCCAATCATTTTCATAGAAATATAGACTCTTGCTCCTTAGAAAAGCTACGAGAAGCTGGCGAATTTACATCGGTGCATTCGTGTCCAGTGCTAATCAAAATATTAAAACTTCATTTTTTCCCACTTCCAGGCATTTTTGGCATTTGTCCAGTAACAATCTCTAGCTAACGGTCAAATATGCGTTATTCTCGCAGCTTGTGATTTTTTTCCTCGAAATCGAAACGATGAGGCAACAGGGTTGGGGAAGATAAAAATAAATCCACATTCTTATGATGTCGTAGTGCAAGGGTTAAAATAAGTCATGACCTCGAGCAATAAATATGGACTCTGTAAATATTTTTAACTATTTTCTTTTCATTAGAAGGCCATCAAAAAGCTGAACTTGCCATCTAAATACACCAGAGTTTCCATAAAAATGAACATCTACTAAATAAAATCATTTATTTAAGAAAATATTCCGCAGACTTAACTTTAAATATTTATGCTCAAATAAATCCCCATACGACGTAAATCCTTTGTATTTTTCTGTTTGCATTTTCTGCTCGGAAAAGAATCTTGAATTAACTTCTAGTATGCGTTCGTCGGTATATTCCGGGTATATCTTGTTTGTGGGTTTTCTGGGAGTCGGGATAATTTCATGCGCTTAAAAACTAGCTTATTTTAGCCTTGTGAAGCTTAGTGATTAACGTGTCGGGATTCGGTAGTGATATAAATCGAATCGAATCCCGACAAGCGTCATTAAATGGTCTCATGTCTACGCCGGGTGCAGGTGTATTAATTCTGTAGGCCGGTAAGTCCCTCTGTGAGGTATGTAGGGGTACGAACTCACACCAGATGTCGCCCTTGAGGAAGAGTAGTGGGAACTATAGTACATGGGTCGGCCCTCCACTGTAGGATGATATGTGTCTCCTTTGATTGTGCCCGAACTATAATATGGTGGACCTAGGGGTGTTGAATGCTTTGAATGGTGTTCCCAGTTAAGAAGAAACCAACAAATCATCGCGGTGTATGAGCGAATGTCTTCGGACAAGTACTCCGCATCGAAAGCAAAAAACCTATATGTGCGGCGAATAACTAGGAAATAAACTGAAATGACAGATACTGGGGAGTATCAAAAAAAATTATTGAATTCCGACGATAACTTCAAATTTTATACGGCTTTATGTACTGTCTGGTGTACCTCACGAAATCGCCAAATATAGCCCACGGTACTTAGCTTAAAATGTGCAAAATACTCCGCTTATAAGGTTTTAACAAACAAACAAACAAACAAAAAGTTCACTAAATAGATGTACTATTTGAGTTGACAAATAAAGAACCACATTTACAACTAAAAATTACACATATGGCAAATGTCCTAGTTTGAGTCAATAACAACATCCGGCTAGCTGAACATGGACTTTATTACACATCTTGACTTTAAAATACATGTACACAACGGACAATCACATATTTTACTCCCCCAAAGTCCTGCTCTGCTGCCTATCATGGCGAAAGAAGTGTTCCTGGGCGGAATGGACGAAGTACGTCTGGAGTGTATACTCCTGGTAGGGTCACCCAAGGCGTGAAGGCCATTCCATTATGCCCAGCTAAAGCACTGCATACAAAGGCAAAGTCAGACTTTGGTGCCTCACGTTCTATACTCTGTATATTCATGGTTCCCCTCTGCTAATCATCGGAAAGTCTACAATAACGGGAGTGGCCCAGGAATTGTAGTTGGATCCCATTTTCCTATGGTGCCTCACGTCCTCGGACCTTCTGAAGCTGCATTTTCCACCCTTCAACGTATTGGTTGCCAGAGGAGCCAGCTGTACTCCTATCCTGGCGCGGTTTTTCATCTTTTGAAAACTCACGAGTTCATGGTCTTGATCTGATGTTGCCGTCAATCAAGTGGTTTAAGCAACAACAACAACACATTTTAAGAACATACACAATTATCACATTAGTTACAGGAACACGCGATTACATTGTAACGTCAACTGCTTCGACATTTTACACCCCCTCGCTGACTCGTCCGAGACACCAGTTTCACCTCGCATTCCGATGAGTCTGCTATCAGTGCAAGGGGCAGGGAGAAAGGCTGGCACGAAAATTATATTTGTTACACGCAGAGCTTTGAATCTGAAAGAGGTTATCTTCAAAAATTTATCATTATGTTCTGTAAAGCAATGTTAGAAAAGTATTTTGTTGTATTTTGATCGAAAACTTTTGTTTTTGTGTAAACATTTTTCTGTCAACAGTTTTGTGGTACGAAGTTTTAGCAACCAAATGATATCTTGCGAGTAGACTTGAAGGAATAATAGAAGAACCTGTGAAATGGGGGAGGGGGGGTAGTGTTGAAGAAGGAACAAAATTTTCAAATTTTGAGGATGTTGATGAAGACATGGTTGACAACTCTATTAACATCGCGCAATGTGTTTTAAAAAAATGTAGAGCAGAAACTGCAATGAGCGATCAATAAGACAACGAAAATTATTTTAGTAGCTTTAGACTTGGACTGAGTTGAATTGGTTGAGAGCAGTGTTACGGTCCTCTTTTGCTACAGGAGGGCTAATTAGAAGCTTTAGGAAAAGGAATGCTGAAAATATCGGTGTTAGATGGTTGTTAGAGTCCTAAGGCCTGGCCTGTGTGCGAAACCCAGCCAAGGCATGGTATACCTGTGCAATCTTCTCTCATGGCAAGCAGTTTAGGTTTACTCGCTGAGGACTCTTATAACAAAGTACGCCAACAGAACTCGTAGTGTTTATGGCCAATGTCCTCAGGATGCCCCATTGGGACAAAAAAAAATGCGTTACCCATCGAAAACACGATCTTTTCCAAAAATGTAAAATTTTTATGAACAACACTATTTAACCTTAGAAAGTCAGGATTTTTTCTTACTAAAAAGACTGAACGCCGTCATTTTGACCGTTGGAAATAAAATTAAGAATATAAAATATTTAATGTTTTTAAATGGTTAAATATTTTAAATTTTGAACTATTTCATACCAATATATAATAAATTAGTATATACAGTGGTACCTCAACTTACGAGTGTCTCGACTTACGAGTTTTTCGAGATACGAGCATTCTCTCGGTAGATTTTTTGCTTCGAGTTACGGGCTAAAATTCGGGTTACGAGCAAGCTTCAGATATCCCACCGCTAGTTTGAGCATCGAATGCCATGTTACGTGCTCATCAAATGAGAACACAAGAAACATATACTATTTACAACCATTATGTACAATTATTATACAACTTTATAATATTATTCTGAGATTACTATCCAGTCTTAAAACGTGAGATTAACACTGAACAAATACCACCCGGGGCAGCTTGCTCTGCCCAAATTTGAGTCGCCCTCTGAAACCGAACAGCGCTCAACCTCTCTCGCAGAGGGATAGCTTCAATTCCCTCCCCCACACTGGAACTCTCCGTGGGGTCTAAGGGATGGGATGACCTTGGTCCTAGGATCGCAGGCTCTCCCTCTTCTACGGATTATGGGAAAACGTTCTTCGGATTCTCAGAAAGAAGAATCTGGACATTACAGACACAGTGAACGATGCAATAATCGCCCAGCTTCCGTGTCTCACTCGTTCACTTTACCTTGGAGGTAAATGTTGTACATTACACATAATAAAACACATTTATTGCAGTACATTCTATTGTATTGCGTTTTTATACAATGTTCATCGTTTATGAGCATATTTTTCTCATTTAAAAACATGTAACAAAATATTGCAATGTTTCGGGGGAGCCCGGAACAAATTAATGGCATTTCCATTCATTTCAATGGGGAAAATTGATTCGAGATACGAGTATTTCGAGTTACGAGCTCCATCATGGAACGAATTAAACTCGTAAGTCGAGGTACCACTGTATTTAGATATATTTTTATGCAGGTATGCCAAGCTGACAACCTGGTATGTTTTATCCATAAAAATATGTGCATGGTTTGTGCAATCCTTATTTTTCAACACCAATATTTCTGTTATTTGCAAAAGGGGGAAGAGACGAAAAGTAACTAACATTTTTTCTGGTATTATTTTAAATATTTCTGCCTGTTTTCTATATTGCCGTCAAATCAACGGCTTTCAGTCTTAGTAGGTATACAAAACATTTTCTGCCCCTCTTTACTATCGAATATAATTTTGTAATTGTGCATGCATAATTCGCGTAAAATTAGAAAAAGGTCATAAAATTTCAGAAACGAGAGGACATAAATACAGATATAGAGCTCAAACGTATGCCCGAAACCGTCAAAATGACGGCAGCGTCTTTCTAGTGTAAAAAAAAAAAAAATCCCATTTACAGAAAAATTATTTTGTGTTATAATCACAGTTTCAAATGTTTTGCTTTACAATTGTTTAGGATTCAGATGGGCCTTGCGATCAGATTCAAGGACCATTTGGCAGTAGTTGTTACACAAAGGAAGTGCTGAAAGGGTGCAGAGCTCTCTGACTTTGTAAACGGTGATGAAGGCATCGCGAAACGACAACTATCCTACTGAACGCAACAACTTACAAAGCGTTATAAAATGCAGCGATGGAACTTCAATCAACGTTGAAGCGGATGATGACGAAATAACTCCAGATACTTCACATGAATGCTTAAAGTATTCGGTGTAAATTAGACGGACAATTTTCTTGGTGATGGTTCAGTCACCAAAATTAATTTTCACCACACTTCATAACCAGAACTCTTAAAAAAAAGCATCTATACAGGGAAGAATTATGGATTCTTTTTATTATCTGAAGCTTTTGAGTGTATATGGACTTCCCGAACGGCAACATACAACTAGATGGCAGTTATAAAGTGACGCAAAAAGTTAACAATATTACTAATTAACTACTTGCCGAAGTACAGATTTCTGTCAAGCAACGTTTAACAGTATTTTTTTTCTCTAAGTACACCAGAAGATAATTATACCTAAAAATCTAGGAAGCGAAAAAAATATTTATGAAGTTAGGGAAAGTGGGACAAAAAGTTTTTTTTATGTATAACCATTATATATTATGTAATAATTTATATATATATATATATATATATATATATATATATATATATATATATATATATATATATATATATATATATATATATATATATATATATATATATATATGTGTGTGTGTGTGTGTGTGTGTGTGTGTTTGTTTGTTTGTGTTTGTATGTAAGTAACAAAAAACGCGCCCTCCTTTTAAATTACATTTAACGCCTATTCTAAATTAGCCTTTTAATAACGCACGACCCCTCTTCCAAATTGTAACCTAAAAATAATGTAAGTAATAATTTATATTAGCCAAGCAGATCATTAAGCAGGCATGTGAAATATCTGAACTCCGTAACAACCCCATATATCTGGTCGGAGCCCGAAATCCTCATTAAATTTGTATACAATAAATAAGACTTGTTTTCAAATTCTTCCTTTTTGATAAAACGCAGATCAGTGCGTGATCTTGCAATTAATTAATCCTCGGGAGAACCACGACGTGAACCCGCGAACTTCACGAGACTAAATTCGTCCATTTGAAATATAAGTAATTTTGGCCCCCTGGTGGCAAGATCACCAAACAGTCATTTGATATTTGCTCAAGGAGAGTTAGGTGAGAAGACTTCTCTCTCTTCTCACCTAACTCTCTTTGCTGTCAGATCTTCTGTCAGCGGACGCCAGAAGTCCGGTGGTCACGACGGCTCTTCTCACTTAACTCTGTCATGTAAGCAGTTGCTGTTTTCGCGTCAAGTCCTGGGATGGACGCTAGACAAGTCCTGTGTCCCCTGCATCTAATGCCTTTGTAATGCTTACTGCTTAAATAAAAAGGATTTCCTGGATAATGTAGCGACTCTGTATCATGATCAACAAACACTTCTCGCCGAATGCATTTCCAATAAGTTGTACGCACCTATTCCCCATTGCTATTATCACACACACACACACACACACATATATATATCACACACACAATATATATATATATATGTGTGTGTGTGTGTGTGTGTGTAATATATCCATTACATCACCTCCTTAAAATACAACCTGAACAGGAAAACTAGCTCATATTTACATGGTTGGAGCTAGACTCAGCCTGAAAGGAATAAAATTTTGATGCAGTCTGACTTAACCGTTTATTAGAACGACGGAAGTACAACCGTCCATTTCAGAAGACGGCTTGGAAGCGAATATCCCCTTTCAACCTTACGCGCGAGAGTCAAAAAAACGTGTGGTCGTTATTTTGTAGGGTCAGCAGAATATTGGGGCTGGCGATGCGAACCCACACCTCTGAATTCGGAGATGTACACGTGTATAAATGCAAGGCATGCGATTCATGGGAAGTTCTGTTGCTAAGGGGTTTAAAGCAATAACGAAATGTTACTGGGAATTGGATTTAGGAAAGGGAATTTAAATGCTAGAATGGAGGGCCTAAAATTTAATTTATTACATATATATATATATATATATATATATATATATATATATATATATATATAACGACCATTAGTAACGACAGAATAAATATTATCTATTGTAGCAGTTTTTATAAATTATTATTGCAAATCACTTTATTTTTTATTAAAAAAATAACGCCTTTTTTATTTTTATGTAATGGTTTTTGCAATGGTTTTTATATCGCTTGATTGCTCTAACAAGAAAAAAAATATATCGAGTGGATTCAAATTATTTGTGTGACTTATTTGCCAGGAGGGTTTATATCAATCATTCTGTCACACTTTTTCATATCTACCATCACCAAATCGGAACTCCTTGAGTGGATTTTCCGCGCACAACAAAAGGATAATGAAATAAAAATAAAATTAACCGAGTGCCTATACATGACACGCAAGCAAAGAATACTTTTATCTGAAAAAAAAAACGCTGTAAATCTCTGTGACTTTTTCGTGTTATTTTCTTTAAACTCTGTGTTAATCACCATATGTAGTTCACATAGACAAATCTCTTGGTAAAGGGGACAATTTCTGGATTAACTGCCTTTTGTAGATTGCTTTTTTATCGTGCTCACCCTTGCATTTATTGGCTCGGGCAATCGGAAGTTATCTTTAGTATTACAGCTATACGCTTGACTGGAAGGCCAAAAAGGAAAAAAAAAGTTTTCCAACTCTGCAGGTACTTTGTCCTGAGGACATTGACCCATCCACCACCGCGACTTTTTTGGCTACTTCATTATTCAAGCACCCTATAGGTGAGCCAACACGGCTCTCTATGACGAGACAGCACAGAAACATCAGAGATTAGAACTCGAGCCCAACTTGTGGAATCTCAAGACGCTAGCCACAATACGACGTGGGCGGCGGAATCGTAGATACTGCAAAGCAGAAAATAGAGAGAGGGATCCGCACGCACGGAAGGCTAAAAATATCAGCGAAGTCATGAAAGAATTGAAAAAGTAATAATTCAAAGCTGATTCTATAGTTGTGCTTATGTGTAAATGATTACAACCAAAGTAAAAAAGCAGAATGATATGAAATCAGATTAAAATTATGAGGAAATGGTTATCTTTCCTCATAATTTTAATCTGATCATATAATACTCGCATTATGACGAATTATATATTACATTCTGGTGCAATGATTGCAATTAAAGTATAAAGGTAGATTAGTACGAAGTCAGAATAAAATTATGAGGAAATGGTTATCTTATGTTACACTCGTATTATGAGGAATTATATTACATTACATTCTGGTGCAATGGTTGCAATTAAAGTATGAAGGTAGATTACTGCGGAAGATTAATATAAAGGTATAGATTAAAATTATGCGGATATGGTTTTATTATATTACTCTGCTGGCCATTAAAATTGCAACACCAGGAAGGAAAGCAAATAACAAAACTTTACTTATTGTACGCATATAGAACAGTAGGATGAAAACATGATTAAATTTATAAGCAATTTGAGGGTATACAGGGTCTGAAATTACTACACATAGCTGCCGCCTCTGGCAGCTAAGACGGCTCTAATCCGGTTAGGCATCGAGTCGAACTGGGCTTGGATGACAGATACTGGCAAGTCATTCCATGCTGCTTCAAGTCTATGCCATACTTTAATCGTAGTAGCTGCAGAGCGGTGGCGGTCCAGTCTCTCAGTAAATCATGACCAGATGTTTCCAATTGGTGAGAGATCTGAAGATCGTGCTGGCCAGGGTAACAGTTGAACACCCTCTGTGTCAAGGTAGGTCAGGACATGACGGGCAGCATGCGGTCTTGCGTTATCTTGTTGAAATATGACGTCTCCAAGGCCTCGAAGATAGGGCACAGCCACCGGCCTTAAGATCTAAGAAATGTAGCGCTGGCTGTTCAGATTACCGACGACGCGAACAAGAGGTGTTCGTGTCGTGTACCCAATGGCTGCCCAGACCATCACACCAGGTGTAGGCCCGTATGACGATATCGAATACAAGCAGGCCATGTGCGTTCTTCTCGGTGCTTCCAGACACGGATGCGTCCATCATAATGCTGCACGCAGAACCGGGACTCGTCTGAAAATACGACGTGGTGCCACTCCTGTAACCAGTTTTGTCGTTGGGCGCACCACTGCCGCCGCGCGTCTCTATGCTGCAGTGTCAAGGGAAGCCACAATAATGGCCGCCGTGCAGCCAGTTCGTGCTGCTCCAGACGTCGTCGCACTGTCTGTGCGGATACTTGTGCCGCAAACAAGCCCATTTCCTGACTCAAGGTCCGTGATGGGGCTGTACAATCCTGGAAGGCCGACCTGACAACATGTCTGTCCTCTCCGGCGTTATAGTGGCGGGAGGCCGTTGAGATCCTGCATGGCGTTCAGTATGGCCCTACTGAACCCATCGATTCCATATTCGCATGACAGTCGTTGGGTCTGACCAATGCAAGTAGCAATATCGCGGAACGATAAATCGCACTCTCGATAGGCCGCTATCGAATTCAGGCACGTGCTGGTAGCCGTTTATCCTTTTTATACGAGGTATAACACGATCTTCTCACAAACAACCAACATTCAAATGCAATTTCCGAATGAGAAACCCGCTGCGTAACTTTTTTCTTATACAGAGTTTTGAGATGCCGTTTCTCTCTGCATCGTTCGATTGCAGTTAAACGATAATCATTTACCTATCACAGCATTTTCTTCCTTTCATGCGAATTTGACGTTTGTATCATCCCTCCTACATGGTGTTGCATTTTTAATGACCAGCAGTGTTTAATTACATTCTGAGGAAATGACAGCAATCAAAATACAAAGGCAGATTACTGAGGTAGATTAGTATAAAGGCCTGTACAGGCAGATTACTCTTTGGACTGCTGATATAAAATACTGGAATTGAGAATAAAAAAGTATAGCATTAAAACATTATAATAAACGACAGTGGTACACAGATTTAACGAAATTTTTGTCACCGGCTCGAACTGAAATGCATGAAATGATCTCTAAAAATAGTCCTTGGTACAACGGATAATTTCCCAAATTTAATGTGTACCAGTATCTCTCGAAAAACTGAATTATGACTTATGTGAATTCAGAGGACTCGAGAAAGGCGAAGTGACAACGTAATTTTTCGACGATATGAAAAACACGCTGGATTCACACACTGGCGACATCGATCAGAGACTTTCAACAATACTCTACAGAGAGTTTAATGAAAACGGGAACAAACAACTTCTTGAAATCCACAAAAGTTTCCATTACGTCATAGTTTAAGGAAAAATTACCGATTGTGAAGCAATATTTAATGAGTGTCGAAAATTGAAACGACCATGACTCAGGGAGAAATCCAATCAGTGTTTCACTTCAAGACAAGACTTAATTTTCACTATGTTATATTATCGTGAGCTAAACTAAATTTAAAAATATGCTGTGCTTGGTTGATTAGTTTTTCAACGCAATAACAATTATACCCTGCGAGAAGGTAGTTCAACAAACAGGTAGTTCAGTTTAAAGCCGGATGGCAAACACCCAAACTAACTGCTTGACTCGAGCCAGCTGACTTAAGTTATCGAAGACAAGCTCTCTAATTGTTCAATTGCCACTCGGTTATACACTGTGTTAGGGTAAAAACAACAGTTCCTCAAAAATCCGGTGTATTTCTGCTGGCAGAACTCTTGCTCGAATTTTGGAGCCCAGGGATCAATACCCAAGCCTTAATAGAAAACCGTTACAGTGGCGCCCGACCGTTTGAAAGAATGATGATGGACAGTTTATCAAACATGGGACAATAAACTAATAGTTGGAAAGAAATTAACAAAAAATATATCAAAGCACTAACATTTAGCATCGTTGGCCTCAAAAGGAAAGGTATAATACTGGAGGAATGAAGTTTTTAAATTAATAGGTATAGGTTAGTGTTTATAACACTTCCTCGAAGTCAGGAGACCCTAGTTCGATACCTGGTCCGGGCAGACGGTCTTTACCACACCAGTGTCATGTACGATATTGATTTTCTTTCGTAATCAATTTTTTTTTTTGGGGGGGTAAAGTAAAGCAAAATGTAGCTTTTAATTCGCAGATTGTTGTATGATATTTTTTTTCAACAACGGTTACCAATTTTTGTAAGGACATTTCAGTAAGGACTTTTTGTAAGGACTTTTTATTTTTTATTATTTATTTATTTATTTTGCGAATACTTTGGCCAGTCCTTTGTCATCGGCTGAATCAGGGTTACACTGTATATGCAATAAGAATGAAACCCGAATCGAACAATTTTCAATGTCCGATGTAAATTAATTTCGCGGTAAACCCTCCACTAACATTTCAAGCGAACGTTTTCCGCAATCAATCATCAAGGTAATGCCGAGAATTGTTGCTACGATTTCTGTCGTGATTCTTGGAAGTGAAAAAAAAAACGGAAAAAAGGAACCGATGTTCCTAGCTACTCCGGAAAGGGTTGGTCGTCCAACTTCATTCATCGCCAGTTTATCGGGAAAACTACTGAGTCACTAGGACAGAGTTGAATAATGGATGAGAAGTCATCGATCCGCGTAAAGCGGTGCGTGTCGGGGTCCAGTAATTATCCCCCCGCGTCACACGGACCTTTCGGAAACGCACAAACTGGTTAATTCTTTCTATGCTAATGCTCATCTTAATAGCAGGGGAAAGGCACGATAATGCGTGGGAAAGCGACCGAGGCAGTTAAGGCGGAGGACCGTGAACCGTGCGCACGGAAAATTGCGTAACTGGAAAACCGCTGTTCATAAATCGCGAAGAACTACTCGAGTAGCGTATTGCCCCGGAGTGAATATTTGTTTTTGTGGTAGTTTAATTTTAGCCGTGGCCGATTTTCGTATGTTTCTCTTAAAAAAAAAAATAATAAAATAAAAAAAATATAAAAAAAAATCGAGGTGAAATTATTCCCTGAATAGCATTTGTGGTAAGGAGACTTTTAATGCAGAACGAAATAATAATTATGATAATGATAATCAAAGTAAGTGGTTAAAAAAGGATATGCTTTTATGTACTGACGTACAGCTTATCGGAAAATGTAAATATCGCGGCGTTAAACAAATTATTTTGGACAATTTCGAAAAATAAATTTTGAAAATAAAACAATTTGTTTCCTATGCGGCAGACACTTATGTACTTCGACATTCATCCATTCTACACCGCGAAATAGTTAGTTACTTGTAATGATGGGAAACCGTATAGGTAAACCTATACGGCGTTTTATCTTGCGTTGTGTTTGGCAGGAAGAGAAACCCGCGTTGCAGTACAAACAGGACTCCGGGAGCACAAAAAATACCATCTTGGTACTTTTCTGTTTAACTTGTCCGAGCGATAGACTGGGTTTGTCCCGCTGCCAAAATTATTAACTCGCGAGGACGGACGGTCTTAGCGTCTGAAATTTTCCTTTCCAGAGGACCGTTATAGAGGAACGTAATCCTACGTTAAAAACGAAAAATGCCCCCAAGGTGTAACATTTCTTTCTCTATTACGCAGTACAATATTTTAAAAAAATCTTTGAATCCAAGTCTGCAATCCTTGGAGAAATTTCTCTATAGGTTACCATTGGGGTGAGCAAATCCAATAAGGTTAGTACACAGCAGCCTCAACAGCTTACGTAGAGCGCGATTTCGACGTCGCCGCGGACGGAGGGCTTGTAAAACATTGTTGACACGAAAGTCGTGCAATAAGCATAACAGGATCCCAGAGCTAAAAATCCACAAATTGATTGATTAATTAATTAATATCTCCACTTAATTAGCATCTCCCGTCGGTTTTAAATTGAGCAAGATCCCGTCTCAGTTTGAATTTTTAAGTTACATTTAGACCCGTTAATAAATTTTTCCGTCAATAAAAAGTCTAATGACCTCATTTTTCCGCTGTGGTACACAAACGGGACCGGTCCGCCAAAAAGGATGATTATATGTTACTGTGGTAACCTACCAAATTGTGCCAACGGAAGTCCTTCCCTATGACCAATGGAGCAGTGGTCTTTCCCGCTTCTTAATGAATGATTCACGCATTATTCATGCATTATTCATGTTTGCTGGATGTTTGCATAGTGCATGAATTTAGATAAATGGTAACTGAGTACAATAGTTATACACTAATGCTAAAAAAATCTAGAAAATGGATGCATGGATATTACTGGCAGTAGCCTAGTGGTAGCGCGTCGGCTTTTGGTGCTGGGATCGAATTCCAAAAAGCCCCATTCAATACCTCCGTGTCTAGGCCAGAAAGGGCCATGTTTAATACGTATACCGGAAAGTTCCGCTATGACGTCAGAAAGGGTTGGAGAGGATTCCCTCAGATGTCACCCCTGGGGGTGCTCGGTCTAAATTGAGGAGGCGTCTGGTTAACTCTACTTTTCTACATACGAAAAAATTAAAATATTTTTTCATCAGAATTTATAGTAATTTGATCTATAAAGTTGCAAAAAAGAAAAGAAAAAATAATTTCTTTTGGAATATATTTTACTTCTGGGAAGACATATTTTTCAGAATTTTCACTCTAAGTGTAAAATCCTGACGACAAATTGAATAAAAAATAGAACAAAAGTGAGCTTTCCAATATTTCACAGAAGTTTTAAGAATTTGCAAAGAATTTTTCCTACGAAAGCCAAGAATCTTTGTTGTGTATTAAAGAGGTAAACATGAGAAATTACATGCTGTGATAAGTAAAAAGTACATGTGTACAGCAGGGTACCCATAGAGGGTACAAAAATTTGTGTTTGTTGATGTAACCATCGTAGAATCATGTTGTTTGTTTTAAACGCGACCCATAGAGGGGTCGAGGACAGTTTGAAGTAAATTTATAACACATAAATTATTTAACAAAATACGCTTAAAATTATCTATAATTACAAATTTAATTTTTTCATGTAGTAAAACATGGGGGACAAACATATAACTCAAGCCGATTTCCCATAATGGACTCTTTTAGGAGTGCCCAGGTTATACAGCTTTAACTCCAGTCGTACATATAGATTGTATTATGTAAATGTGCTCATGAGAAGTTTAGAGAATTTTACAGGATAAACATTCGTGACAGACAGATCAAGAGTTTTTAAAGATAATCATTCACAACAATTAATATGTATTGTACCAACATATACACAAAGATACATGGGGTAGACGAATAATGGCTTGTAACTGTAGAGGAATAAATGATACAATGTTTACATACAATATGCTTATGGTAACATTACAGGGGAATTTTTTTAAAGTTTCTTGTGTGTTATTACCTTTTATTTCAAATTGTTAATACATATTTCTTTCTTTTTTTATTTATTTTTTAATTATTTATTTTTTTCCTTCATATGTTTTGATATCATTTATCTTCTATTTTGATGAATATACATATATAACTTTTTTTTTAAATTAGATTTTTAATACAGTCAGACACATGACAAGCAGCGACATGATTTCAAATTATACTTAACATAAATCTATTAAAAATTATTGGTAACTACACTGCTGGCCACCCAAATTGCAACACCAAGAAAGACAAGAGATATCACAACAAAATTTATTTTGTAGATAACATGTTGACCAAGTTCAAATGATTAAATTTATAGACTTCTGTGAAGTGTGGTTCCTGCCAAACTCAGTAGCCAGAGTAGCCGCCATTGTTGGAGATCACCGCTGCCACATGCCTCGGCATTGATACAAAGAGACTTTGGATGAGTTCTTGGGGTACAGCAGACCAAGCAGCTTCCACACGTTGCCAAAGTTGATCTGCTGTGGCAGCTGAGGATGGAATCTGGGTCAATCGTAGAGCAACCATGGACCACATGTTTTCTATCGACAAGAGATCCGGAGAGCGAGGCGGCCAGGGAAGCAATTCAATCTGACGATTGACGAAGAACCATTGGACAATACGTGCCACGTGTGGTCGTGCATTATCCTGTTGAAATATGGCTGTGGGCAAGCCCTGAAGGTAAGGAAGGACAACTGGCTCCAACACCTCGGAGATGTAGCGCTGGCTGTTTAAAGTACCGGCAATGCGTACTAGAGGTGTGCGAGAGTGATATCCAATACCGCCCCATACCATAATACCCGGTGCAGGACCAGTGTGGCGGTGCATAACGCAGCTGTTCAGCATCCTCTCTTCACGGTGTCTCCAGACTCGAATGCGACCATCGTGGTGTTGCAGACAGAAGCGTGACTCGTCAGTAAAGACAATTTCATTCCATTCTGCCATCCACATCCTTCTGTCATCGTACCATTGGCGGCGGAGACGTCTGTGGTTCTGCGTCAAGGGTAGACAAAGCAATGGACGTCTTGCGGACAGACCACTCTGCTGTAAACGGCGTCGAATGGTACGCGCAGACACTGGATGATGCGTTACAGACTGCATGTGCTGTGCTATGGTTCGTGATGTGACTGAGCGATCCGCCACTGCCATGCGCACAATGTGCCTGTCATCACGTGAAGTGGTGCGCTGAGGTGGATGCGATCGAACACGCCGGTCCGTCGTACCCTCCTGCATCCAACGATCACATATCCGCATTACAGTTGTTTGGTTTCGTCCAACACGACTACCGATTTCCCTGAAAGATAATCCACAATCTCGGTAGGCCACTATCCTTCCTCTGTCGAACTCGGATACTTGATCAAAAGATGATCGCTGTTTCCGACGAGGCATAATTGATCGTTTTTTTTAAAAAAACCACAAAAAAAACACAATTGCCGAACTTGAAATCGTCGAAATCTCCAAGCCTTAAATAGCGCTTTGAAGTGGCGCCACAGGCGCGCGTGATGTGCGTCAGTGCTGAAATTCTAATCATTTGTATATCTCACCTCCGCTAATGCATGTTGTAAATTTCATGTTATTTGCATGTTTCCTTCAGGGTGTTGCATTTACAGTGGCCAGCAGTGTATATTAAATCGGCAACAAATTGAGCAATTTGAATTTATATATAACATCAATCTCTATATATAAAACAGTTCCGTAACTGACTGACTGACTGACTGACAGACAACGCACAGACCAAACCGCTGGACATAAAGGGCTGAAATATGCATGGCGATTCTTCTTATATTGTAGGGGTGCACTAAGATAGATTTTGAAAAATTCTTCTTTGATTTTTTAAAATTAAATTTTTAAGCTGTTTTTGTAATATTCTTTAAAGTTTACATTTAAAATAATAATCCGAGGGTTATAAAATTTATATCATGAGAAAGATCATAAAAATTCCTTTAAAATGAAATCTTTTTCGAATCTTTACCTCTATCTTCTGATTTTTGGTGAATTTTTAAAGATTTATTTTAAGAATTTAATTTATTAAATGCTGATCACGTGGTTTTCTTTCTTTTTCCGATACTTTAAACTTATTTTGCGTCACGTGCATAACAACGAAATAGACAAAAAAATATTTTTTTTCTTGCTAATGCGGCAGATGATTGGACATATCCAAAAAAATATTCACATACAGTAAAAAAAATTTTCCTCAAACTGTACTATATTCTTTAGTATGTTTTATTAGATTTAATTTGAATACTTTCTTCTACATTATTTTGTCTATAAAAATATCTGTTACGATTTTTTTATAAATATATTTTTTCGTTTTTTTACATCAATTGCATACATTGATAGTTGTATTTATTATAAATATATTTATACATATTTTTGGCATTAATTGCATACATTGACTGTTGTATTTAATTTGAATGTACTCCGTAGCTAAGTACGGGTTTTCAGCTAGTAAACAATATTTGTAGACAAAGCAGAGTCCAATAATTTGAACAATTAGTTTAACTTGAACTTTACTTGATTTAACAGAGAAAGTTTAAAAGAGCAGCAAAGTACAAAAAAAAGGGGGGGGGGGGAATATAACATTTGGGATTGACATTTAAATATGAATGAGCACATTTTGGCTCATAACAGACAAAGTAAAACAAAGAAACAAAACATAGCATTTGAGAATGATTTTTAATATGAATGAGCACTTTTTAAACACACTTTAATCGAATATATGTCCCCGAAGTGAAAATGACCACAATTAATTTTGTTGTTGTTGCAATTATAATTCACTGAATTTGAATCTCGTCCAAAATACCATGTTCTCGAAAATAAAAACCATGTTTTATCGGATGTAACGCGTACACGTATTTCAAATGTAAACAAAAATAAAAAAAAATCAAACTACAAATTGTAGAAAAGGTAAAAATTGTGAAACTTTTTTTTTCAAAAAATGTTACACATATCATCGTATATACCAAACAATATCTCGAATCACAGTTAAAATTGTGAAGAATTCAAATCATTAAACAGACAAAGTAAAACAAAGAAACAAAACATAGCATTTGAGAATGATTTTTAATATGAATGAGCACTTTTTAAACACACTTTAATCGAATGTAACACGCATACCTGTTCCAAATATAAACATAATAAAAAGAAATCAAACTAAAAATTTTCTTAGAAAGGGTAAAAATTGTAAACGATTCATTAAAAAAAGTTACACATATCATCGTATATATACACCGTAATCTGATGCCTGAACTGTATCAATTAGATTGAAACTAGTAGCCATTAATGATTTTTAATGTGCATTTTTAGAAGCAGCGCATAATAGAAAGAAATGTCAGTTATTAGATATGTCAACACAAACTTGGTTTAATTGAAAAATGTTAAATAATTATAAATAGTTTTACCCTGCAATCTAGTCACACAACACACAAAGAAACAGATAATGTCGACTGAAAATGCCCCTTTCCTATCTCATCCAAAAGTATTGCCAAAAAATAATTTTTAAACTCTTTTCTGTAACATGAAATTGAGAAAATGAAAAATATTTTTAACATAAAGTTTATTTTTTAAATCAGCATTTGATAGTGTAATGAATGCTAAATACACATTGAAATGACTTTTATTTACATTCCTATTGAAAAAAAAGGCTTCTAAATTCAATGAAATTTTTATTTTTAAATTTATCGTTGACATTTTGAAAGTCGGTATTAATTTTACTTTTATACTTAGGGCCGGATCGATCGTAGGCCTGGGCCTAGAAAAATCTGATCAGACTCAAAATCTGTGTCTGCAACCCAGCGGTTTCGCTTAGGGGTCTTATTTGGAAAGGGTAGATGATCGCCGCGTCTTCATACTCTATGGAGAGAGTCATTATAATTCTTCTAAATGTCAGCCCTAAAGAGTGGGTGGACTCCTCCCACCACAAGAGTCTGGAACAAGTGGAGGACCGATATATCAAATTTTTTTCAATAGTTCAAAGGCATCTTATTAATTATTACGCACACCCTAGCCCATCTTCGGACCCAGGGTCTTTTGGGGGGTAGCGCGGAGACAATTTTGCTAGCATAAATTTGCGATTTGAAATTATATGAAACATAAATCTATAATAAAATATTGGTTAATATATTACACTGTAAGAAAATAATTTTACATTTTTCTTGGAAAAGGACCATCTGCATTCCATGGAGAGGTAGGTAAAGGCTATTCGGATGGCATTAAATGGATTAAAATGTTACGAAATTAAATTCAAAAAATGGTTTATCCTCACGGATTTACATGTAGCAGTTAAAGTTACGGACTCTATCATATAACAACACAGCTGAAATATTTGAATCACTCATCCCCAAATAGTAATACCTAAATAATGTTACATTTGACAACCCCCTTTACAACAAAGATTTTTTAAGACATATCACACATTAGTCAAATATCAGAGGAGATTTTAAAGTAGTGATGAGATAATATTTTCACAAAAATATTTCACTATTTCTAATATTATTTTTAACTGTATATCTTTTCAAAGAGAATTCTACATTTTTTAATCAAAAGGGTTCTCTAAATAAAGAAAAATAATGCAGTAAGTTGTTTAAAATCTCATCAAGATACGAAGGATAATTTATATAGCAAAGGATCTCAAAAGCGATGTAAAATACTGAAGATGGTTTTTAATTTTGTACGTGTAACGAGATTTAAAAACAAGTAACAGCTTCTTGTGTCAATAGGTTTTTACCAGCTGGTAGTTTTTATTAGACCTGTGCTGATAATTTTACTACAACTCTTCATTTGCTTACTTATATGCCTAAACATTTTGGTAGTCTATTTGCTGTGATAAATTGTCGGCAAAAGGATTTAATGAATCTGAACGCCTGTCTAATTAAAAAAAAAATATTACGAGAAAGTTTGAGGTTGGAAGAATGAGATCTTAGCATTTTCCTTTAAATTTCCGCACCAGACTATGTATTGAAATTAAAGTATCGCACCTCCAGAATGATATACTCTTGTACTTCATCTGTTCTAATCCCCTCAGCGCTTCGGTTAACTATCTTATAATTTGCATTTAATCCATCCCAAGGTAAAATACATTTTTGATTATATTCTCATGTGTTTTGTTATATGTTCACATTTAGGATTTATGTCCGCGGATGTTTGTAAATATATACTAGGGTTCCAAGCTGAAATTCTTCGTTTAAAACTCCGATTTCTACAAATTACACAAACAGATCTCTCTAGTGTCAATAGCTGGCACATTATGATATTTCTAAAGCAACATTTTACAAAACTTGTGGGTTATTTGCAAATGGGTCTGGTTTTGTCAGTCATGGGATTGAAATTAAAACTGCAACCGACCGACGATGACGTTTACCGTTCATTTTGTCATCTTGAGAACTTTAAATTTTGTACCACAATTCGCGATAGAGATGGTTCTTTTCGTTGTGATCTGGAAGACTGCACTTTGTCGTCACCAGTCAAAATTTAGAGAAAAACTGGATTTCAAATTCTTTTGCCATGTTTATCTAAAGGGCTGTTAACAAGGGCGAATCTTAGTCCAACACTATTGGATAAGCTACCTATTTGTATATCCTCAACACTCAGTACAAAGGCTCCTCTCCTAAGGAAAGCAAGCAGTAGAAGGAGTATGCTAACTCTATGTTATTCAATACCGTAGAGATGTTGTGATATGGGCAAGAGAGGTAGTTAAAGGGCTAAGCCCGTAGAAATTCGGATCTTTCATGCAATATCAGAAATTGGATTAACTAAAAATCGGATTTATGAGCCTCTTGCGATATATTTTCTCGCTACCTACGTCTTTTCTATAAAAGCTTACCATGCCATTACGCAAAATATAAGTTCCTCCTTTTCGCAAATTACCTTTTTGGTATTTTACAAAATGTCTTCGCATCTAAACTCGATGTTTTTTTCTTGGTTGCTGCATTAAGCATTCTTCGGATATTTTTTTTCGTTTTTCTGAAAGCTTGCTATACATTCCAGGACTGCCCAGAAACATTATTTTATGAAGAGTATAAAATGTCTTCCTGCTGTCATGTGCAATTACGGTTGCTACACCTGGCTTGATATGATAGAAAAAATTAATTCGTTTCCCTCCAACGAATTTCGCTATAATGCTATTGAATTCTTCAACAATGTTATTATTCGCTTCAAAAAGCACGTTTTTTGAGTGATCAATTAAGATTGTTGATGACATGATAATTTTAAATAATAATCCAGATTTCTTTTAAAGGGGCGAGCAATTTTTTTCATCCTTTGTTTTATCACAAAAATATGGGGCTCATTTATTATGTTGCCCATGCACTTGGAAGGGAATATTTATGAGATCAATAACATTTTCCTGTGATGATTTTCCAGATTCAATTTTTCTGAACCGTACAGCCATAGTTATAGCAGTGCGGATACGCAAAATTCTACTCCCAATGACCTTCCGAACAGCCACATGTCCCTATTTACTATTTGTAGCTAAGTCTTTCAGTTCATTACATGTACTGCGCAATAAATGGTTTCTACGATCGATTTTTTTTCAACAGTGATATTGTTGTACGGCCAAGAATCCAGTACTTTTTGTATACGTTACTGTCCCCCATCACCGATAAATCGGGTGTATTTTATATCATACATCACAACTTTTTCAAAATCCATCTATTAAAATGCTTTCGCAGATCCATGCAGGTTCGATGTTTCACCGGAATTCTTCTATTCGAGGTACACCTATGGAAAATATTCCCTGTAGACTACTGTAGAGGGCGCTGGGAGTGCCGAGCGCAGTTGAGAATGTAACGTTGTTGAGTGAGAGGGAGTTAGTTATCAAATGAATATGATTTTCAAAGTGTATAATGTATATGTCGGTACAAATTATGTATATAATTGAATAATCGAGATTAGAAAGAGAGAGTGCATTTATTTAGAGAAGAATGTTAATGTATTTCAAATCAAGAACCACCGATTGAGACACTGACTGAGTGCTACATATAATGATATGATTTCCATAACACCCTTGAAACGCTCGAAGTTGAAAATCTAAAATTTGCCTTTTATCCGCGAATTGCCACGAGCCATCGCACGAGTACTAACTATAATACCTGGTTGAAATTCACCGAAATCATGACCGCCTGCCACGCTTACTGCTCAGTTAAGCTCAGTTCAGCTCTTGTCGCTATATAAGCTGCTTGCGGACGAAAACATTTACGAGAAAGTGAGTATTGCTACATGTTCCAAAAGTGTTCGTCAATCCTTGTTTTAACGTAGAATTACGTTCCTTCATAACTATCCTCCGGAGAGGAAAATTTCAGACGCTATAACCGTCCGTCCGTACCTCGCGAGTTATAATTTTGGCAGCGCGCCAAATCCAGTCTGTATCGCCTGGACAAGCAGTAAATAGTTAAACAGAAAAGTACCAAAATGTGTCAAAATTTTGACATACATATATGTATAGATATACATACGTACATATATATAGATACATTATATATATATAACACATACATACATATATACATGCGGGCTTGTGGCGGCCCTGTAGTACAGTGCGCTGGATTTCGGATCAGTGCGCTGGACTCGGATCGAATCCCGGCGTTGCGCCACGAAAAATGCCTTCGTTTGTGTCGTCCCACCATAGGGGGTAATGCTGACCGCCTCTATGGTGCCCCCATAATAGAATGGACAGTAAACTGCGGCGTAGTATAGGCGAATGTTTGACGACAAGTGCCTCAACTTTAAGAGAAAAAAGACATATACATACAAAAGAAGTAAGCAACGATAAGTAATCCTTCGTTTCTAACCCGCGGTAGTTTCGTTAGAAGAGAATACCTTAAAAAATTTTCTGGTACTCCAGTGTTTACCATAGGATCATAGGAACATGTGATTAACTGTGTTACCAGTGTTTACACACACACACACACATATATATATATATATGTATATATGGTGCCCGGTATAAAGGGCTTAAGTCAAAAAGAGTGATTTTTAGATATTTGTTAGTATTGATGAAAAAAAATCTTTCGACTTGTATAGAAGCCAATATCAATTTTGTATACAAAAGACAAAAGAACATTTCTTTGTACAAAAGACTCAAGTCGAAATTGTTCTTCTGCGATTGGCATAAAAGCCAATAACTTGGTATATATTAAATCACTGTTTTTGACTTCAGCCCTTTATACCGGGCACCATATACAGTAACCACCGCTTATAGTGATCAGTGGTTATAAGAATCAACCGTTTATAAGAATCAATATCTCAAAAACAAAACAAATGTATTATTTCCATGTTAAAATTTTCGCTTTAAAGAATCAATCCACCGGTTTTAAGAATCAGCTTACACTCTTCGCTGTCCTTTCGTTTTTCCGAAAACGCCACTTAAATCCTCAAAAAGCACGAAGTTCTTTTTTATTTTTTTAAAGAAAGAGTGATAAGATGGGATGGAATACAGTCGTAAAATGCATCCCTTTCTTTGTTAAACATAACATAATAGTTTCCTCTCATAATAGTTAAGGCTCGGTGCAAACGCTTTAGCACGACACTGTCCTATTAGCTTGACCCGGGGGCATCTTTACCCGTTGGGGTCCGATTTCACTTTTCTCCACTGACGAACAAAGACAGGGACTCTTTTTTCCCACCTCCCACATCCTGATTGCGGCTTCCTGGACCCTGAAATGCATAAATCTTTGGCGAAGTATCCACTATCACTTAGGCAAACGTGATATTAGTAGATTCAGCACGTTATCAAACCGTGAAACGTAAGCTAGAAGGTGAATCTTCGTCTGAGACTATTGGTACTGAAAGAGGTATAAACAGCCTCCTGAAAACTTCATTACGTCAAACTACCATAGAAAACTTTTCTTGCTCCCTTCCTGTAGTTGAAATGTTAAAACTGTTAAGCAGGTATGTTGTAACAAATATTGGATTTTTTTCTTCTCTTACTATAATCATGTTTATCTACTTATAGGTCTAGAAATTAAGTTGTATTTTTAAAATTATAAAAAATAATTTTAATAAAAGATAACGTAAATTAAAGAGTATTTTATGGTAAATTATCTAATATATGTATATATAGCTGCGTGTGTACCTGTCCAAAACCTAAATTTCGGCTATAAGAATCAACCGCTTATAAGAATCAAAAACAGTAATAACAAACGTGATTCTTATAAGCGGAAATCACTGTATATATATATATATATATATATATATATATATATATATATATATATGTATGTATGTATGTATGTGCGTGTGTGGACTTTCCTGTTTACGTACTACGGTGGTCTAGCAGTATTGAGTAGACACAAGGCTTCCTTCAAGGAAACAGTCACACTTCTTGACAACAATAACAGTTTTAATTAACAAAGATAGAAAAGATGTGATGCCGGAAAGTCTACTCGCTTATTTCGGTACAAAACAAAATAGAGACCGGGTAGCCTAACTCTTCTTCGCGAGCACTACAGCCTGTTACAGGCCAAGGCTGTATCGCCAATTTTTCCCCACCTAGCTCGAGCCCGTGCAATGGCCCTCCATCGGTTCACTCCAATTGTTCTTAGGTCCTTTTCTACCTCATCCAACCATCTGGTTGGGGTCTTCCCCTTCGTCGCCTTCCCTCCACATTTGAAAAGGTGACCTTTTATGTGGGAAACGTGTCATCATATCTGAATATGTGGCCTAGCCACCTAATGCGAGATGCTTTTGCCACCTTTAAGTTGTCGGGTTCACCATACTTTTTATATATTTCGTCATTATAGGCGATTCTCCAAACGTTGTTTCGCCTAATTGGTCCAAAAATCTTCCTCAAATTTTTTTTCAAAAATGAATAAACGATCTTCTTCTGCCCTGTTCAGGGCCCAGCATTCACTCCCGTATAAGACAACAGGTCTTATCATGGTCTTATATAGACTTATTTTTGTATTAATGCTGATGAATTTAGATTTTAGTTGGTTTCTAAGGCCATAGAAACATCTTTTAGCCATGGCTAGTCTGCTTTAAATTTCAATTTTTAGGTCATTGCAGCTTGGGATCATTGTGGCCAGGTATTTAAATTGCTTTACATTCTCAAATGTGTAGTTATTGATCTCCAGAAGGGCTTATCTATTTTTTTATTTGTTGCAATCATAAATTTAGTTTTATCCTCATTGATGGTTAGACCCATCTTTCACGCTGCATTCTCAAGTCAAACGAAAGCCTCAACGACAGCTTGTCTAGTTCGCCCAATGATATCAATATCGCCGGCAAAAGCAAGCAATTGGATTGTTCTCTGTAGGATTTCACGCTAGTATTTATCTCAGAATCCCTTATAGCCTTTTCTATAGCCAAGTTAAACAAAAGGCATAAGACGGAGTCTCCCTGTCGCAAACCCCTCTCTGTATAGAAAGGCTCCGAGAGGCTTGAGCCTAACTCACCCCCTTCAGAATACAGACAACCTCTCGCATGCCTTATTCGCATGGAATTCAAGAAAAACACAACCTCCCGCTGCCTCCTTGCACGGGGTATATCTAGGAATAAATAAATTTCGCATAAAAAATATCGAAATTTCGCAACAACAACAACAAAAAAAATACGATTATATGAAATTTTGTATTGATTCGCAAAAAAATATAAATTTCAAATTTTCGCATTTATTGAAAAAATTACAATTTTACTTCCTTGAATAAGTAAGTATCAAAAGTTTTAGTTAAAAGCTAACATTGTGGCAGTCTCCACATTATCTTCCTTAAGTCTTTGCCTTCTGTTATTAATTCTATGTTGTACATACTAAAATATCTCAGCACTACTCTGTTAACGGAACTATAGAGGCTTTGTATAGCTGTTTTTGCAAAGTTAAGGTAGAAGCATTTCGGTGAAATTAAAATCTGTATAACATCAACAGGAGTATCTTAGTTGACTACTGTATTATAGCTGAAATACCCTTGACTTTCGCGCTCAAGAAACGTTCTTAAATCTACTAAATAGTTCCTCAAAACTTGATGGTTGATTTTTACAGTTAGATTTTTAGGTTCGACTCCGGTACGAATAAACCTGTCCGGATGAAATTCGGAGCAAATTCGAAGTAGAGTGAGATTTCTCAGTTAAAGACTGCGGATGGTCTTAGTTAAGCAATTATGTTAATAAATTATTACTTTTATTACCTAATTTCGCTTATAAAGTCGTTTATCGCCGAGTTTTCGCCGAAAAGTAGTCAAAAAATAATGTTTGCATCTATTCGCTCATATCGGCAAATTTCGCACTTATTCGCATCTCTTTCGTAAATACGAAAATTGCGAAGGCCCCCTAGGTATGTGTGGATATCCCTAGGTATATCCACACAACTCTCTCCCGAACCGCCTTATCGCGTACGAGGTTATTCACTTCTAACACCCTCCCCCTCGCTCTTCCCTCAAGGAAAATGTTGATTACAAGTACTTGAGGGAGAGGTTGAGCCTCTAGGTGGCGGGAATTACGATACCGGCCCCACATATATATACAGTGAAACTTCTCTATACGGCCACCTCTCAAAACGGCCACTTATTTCGGATCCATTAGTGGTCGCCATAGAGAAGTTCCATTGTTTAAACATGTATGTAATAATAATGTCCACCATCCATTAAGTCTGATATTTTTTTCTCCCATTATGGAAACTACTTCCGTTTTCTATTTCTGGCGCCTGGCTGTCGGTCAAGGCGCCTTCTGTTTTTCTGCTGCACATCTGGAGATTTCAGCCCGGTTAGATACCGAGGAGGGGGGGGGGGGGGGAGAGATAGCAGACTGCCCCACTGACCATAAGGGGAGAAGTTTGATGCGAAAATTCGTGTTTTAGCACTTGAAACACCAAATTCATGTTTAGAATACTAATTATTTATTAACAAAAAATCTGTTGAAAAAAAACTTAAGAAAAACCCTGAAGTTCTAAGATTTGAGGATAGATTTTAAAATTTTTAAATTTTCTCAGTTATTTTGTTATAGAGCTCTTTAGCAAACGATGTCTCCCGTTTTGGAAATTTGCAAATTTAACTTCATTTTTAAATTATTTAGAATTTAAAAGTAAAAAACAAAAGCTATGCTGCGCGTCTACTTTCGGATTTCGAAAACACAATTCAAAATATTCATTTGGGAACCCGGCATTTAAAAGGCATTTCGCCATTCATTAACACTGAATCTTACGATCTGTGAGGTGTATTAATGCACCGCGTCAAGTAATTCGGCAAAACGCGGAGTCACGTGATGTTTTTACACGCGAGACAGATTAGCGTAGGAGTATTGTGTAGGCAGCTCCTGAATGAGACGTGGGGCAGCGTCGTGTCGATTTAGTGTGATTTGACCCTAATGAAGAATAAACAATATATTGCGTGTTTTTTGTTTTAAGAATGACATTCCTCGCGTCAATCTTTAGTGTGCGTCATTATCCAGCACTTTTAGAGATTGAATGCTTATCTTTTTCTGGTTTCGTAATTTTAGTGCCTGTGTACACTTTATATTGTAACAATATTTGAAACTCTTTAGATTATTTTGGCCTTTTTCAAGGCAATAAGGGTTAATTCTGTTTTAAAGTAAAAGATAGTAGGAGATCAACCCAAACATAAGGGGGCAATTAGGGTTAATTAGCTCCCCTAGGGGATATATTAATCCTAGCGTAGGGTTAAATGTCCCTTAAGAATGCATTAAGTTCTATATTTCCCTATTAATATAAATTATAAAAGATCCTTAGAGGTGCATTAATCCCTATATCTCTCTATTAAAATACTGAAAATGTCCCACAGAACAAATAAATAATTACAAATTCGGGGGGGGGGGGGGGGGGATTTGTAGGAAATACAAAAATCAACTGGGGAAAACAACTTGGTGTAGGAATTTCCGTTTTATTATCTATTATTTGTAAACTTATAATGCGCAGTATAAGGCATGGGACATATTAATCCTGTCTTAGGGTTAAATGTCCCTTTGGGACGCATTTAATTCCATTTCTCCCTATGAAAACAAATTGTTTAGTAATTTTCGTTTTATTTTCTATAATGTGTAAACTTATAAAACACAGCATAAGACAAGGGGCATATTAAACCTAGCGTAAGGTTAAATGTTCCTTTGGAATGCATTTAATTCTATATCTCCCTATTAAAATATATTATATAAATAAATCATATCCCCTAGTTATGATTTATTTATATAATATATTTTAATAGGGAAATATAGAATTAAATGCATTCCAAAGGAACCTTTAACCCTACGCTAGTTTTAATATGCCCCTTGTCTTATACTGTGTTTATAAGTTTACACATTATAGAAAATAAAACGAAATATATTAATATATCTATATTAATCTTAGCGTAAGGTTAAGTATTCCTTAGGGACGCATTTAATTTTATATCTCCGTATTAAAATATATTATATAAATAAATCATATCCCCTAGTTATGATTTATTTATATAATATATTTTAATAGGGAAATATAGAATTAAATGCATTCCAAAGGAACCTTTAACCCTACGCTAGTTTTAATATGCCCCTTGTCTTATACTGTGTTTTATAAGTTTACACATTATAGAAAATAAAACGAAATATATTAATATATCTATATTAATCTTAGCGTAAGGTTAAGTATTCCTTAGGGACGCATTTAATTTTATATCTCCGTATTAAAACATGATAATTGCCCCCCAGAAGAGTAATTTAACCCTATATGTCTCTATTAAAATACTGAGAATGTCCCACAGAAAAAAAAAATTACAAATTAGGGGAGAAAATATGTAGGGAATTCACAGATCAAATGGGGGAAACAAAGTCTTGGAATTTCCGCTTTGTTTTCTAGCAACTTGTATACTAAAAATGCATAATATAAGACAACTTGTAAAAAATTCTCTTTAAAAAGAAATCCAAATATAGTTCGAAGGAACACAACCAAAAAAAACTCAGATATATCTGAAAATATCAAAAATGGAAATATTAAATATAGAAAAGAATGATACACAGTTTTGTACGCTTTTAGATTTTCCGTGGGCGGTGTCATCCATAACAAATACAGTTATACGGCCCGTTCTAAGTTGATTTTGTAGCTATAGAAACGTCCTACGAAACTATAAAGCAATTACGTTTATATATATAGTTTTTGCATGAATGGTTTGGAATCAAGGATTCAAAGTATCAGTTTTTCTCCACTGATTGCTTTTTTTTCTATTTTTTTTTGGAATCTATTGAAACTCTCCGAGGTTAAAAAAAGCAATAATTCTCTAGTAAAGGATGTTATCGCTGAGCTATGTGGGAAAAAAATAGTGGCAGGAAACTGAGGCGAAATTTCTCTTGCAAAGAAATTAAGTAAATTCAGTAAATAACACATTATTTACTTTATTGTTCTGTTGCAAATTTTTATTTAAAGAAAATTTTGCTTCGACACATGTATAATTACTTTAAAAAAATTATTTTTATTCCGAAAAATAATGTATTGAGCAAAGCAAAATTTTGTTTATCTTAAAATTAATTTTCGTAAAGACAGTGTAGCTCCATTTTTTTTCTCTAAGTGATAAGATCTTTTCGTTTCGAAAATGCATTTTAAGCTAGTTTAGAGAATGAAATTTTTTATGTATTTTTAAATTTGCTGATGAGCATCTCCCCCCCCCCACACACACACACAAAGAAAACAAAAATAATTATGTTTAAAAACTAAATGTTCTACGATCCAGAAGAAAATTACGAAAGCTTCAGAAGAATTTCATAGAATGTTCTCCCCCCCCCAAAAAAAAATTAAATAATGGCAAGTAAATTTATAAAGTGTAATAGCTACTCTTTGAAAATTTATGGTGAGAAAGTAGAATTTACATTTCAATTAAAAGAACACGGTGTTAAAAAATTTAATTTTTCAGAAGGTAATTTTTTGCAAGGTATCAAATTACAGATATCTGTCACAATATATTAAAATGCGTCTTCAAAAAAAATTTAAAAGAAAGAATTTTTTTAAATAAAAGCCCGCGCATTACATTTAAAGATAATTTCATATGGTATAGAACACATTTCAAAATTATGCATTTGCTAATCTGGGTTTAGAAAAATACTAGGAAGAAAATACCTAATGACTTAACACAGAGGGGGGCGGGAGGGAGGGAGATCACAACAAACAATCTCTATTAAACTTAACCTGTGTGAATAGACCTGTGCCATTAGACCGTAAAGCAATAATCTATAACCATTATTTGTTTAAACCGTCCACACGCTATTCTAATAATCCACGCTAATTCTAATAATCGTTTGTCCCATAAGTAACCAAAAATTTCAGGTAGTCTCTTCTAACGAAACTACCGCGGGTTATTAATGTAGGATACTTATCGTTGATTACCTCTTTTGTATGTATATATGTATGTATGTGTTATGTATATATGTATCTATATATATATATATGTATGTCAATATTTTGACGCATTTTGTACTTTTCTGTTTAACTATTTACAGTTTGTCCAAGCGATACAGACTGGGTTTGGCTCGCTGCCAAAATTATACTCGCTAAAATTATTACTTGCGAGGTACGTACTGGCGGTTTTGGCTTCTGAAATTTTGCTTACCGAGGGACCGTTGTGGAGGAACGTCATCCTACGTTAAAAGGTGATCCTCTCTTATTGTTAACCAATTAAATCAGTTTATGAAGGATGAGATGGACAAGGATCTCCCAATTAATTACCAAGGCCATAGGGACTCGAGCTCCTATATACTTCTTCCGAAAACTATCGTCTAATTATTACTGGCACATTTAGACTCTTATATGAGTACTGCATAGTGAAACTTAATTTTTGAATTCTGCAACGAGGGTTAACTTTTCCCATCCCTATTCAACGTTTCGGGAAGTAATTTGTTTCAGGAAGTTTCCAGGAAGAGTAGTGGTAACAACAGAACATGGGCAGGGCCCTCCACTGTAGGATGATATAGCTACGCTTAAAACTTCAGTGATCAATAAAAAACAAAAGTAGGAAGGTAAATAGAAAGTGGGAAAAACAAAAGCTTCGATAGTTCAAGTAAAGCTAAAACATGGGGATAAAGAGACAAATCGAACAAAGAACAGGACAAACAATTAAAAGTTACGAGCAAGAATGGCACAGGGCCGTTCCTTATTAGCTGGGTCAGCACAGTCGTAATCGGCAAGATTTTTAATAAGATCATTTGGTAAATCTTTATGGAAGTTAATAGCAAGATTTTGAAGATAATTTTGAATAGTGGGGATATTTATCTCCCTATAAATGTCAACCTTGAGAAAATACCATGGGGAGTTAGTGATTTGCCGAATAGTCATGTTTTGAGCAACAGCCAGAATTTTTTTTTGGAATCCGCTGCATACGACCAAACTGGTACAGCATACGTAAGTAAGGGTCTTAAGAAAGATTTATAAATGAACATTTTGTTACTAAAGTTCAATTTACTATTTCGCGCAATTAAGGGATATAGTTTTCAATAATTTGTTTCAGCTTTCCAGAACGAAAAATTAATGCACGGGTAGGTTTGTGAACTCGCATTGACACTTAATCTCACTGAACAAAGTGTTTAATGAATTATAGAAAGGTTTCGCAAAGCAAACTCCAGCGCGGTTGCAGTGAGTGGTTCCTTATTTGCTTTGACAGGTGGTTAAAAATCTGAACTAATATTGACTTTGCAACGAAACACATGTCAGGATGACGTCATAGAACATGCCATAGAAAACATTAGAAAACATTATTCTGATTACGTCATAGAAAACATTATTCTGATGACGCGAGAAATGCGGTAAATACCGCTTTTATGGAGTATTTCTGACGCATTATTTTTAAAACCGTTTGACAAACACCTGCTTCAGGACTCACTAAGAACGCACAACTGTGGTTGTGGTAATCATATCATGATAAACGAGGACTGTCCAAAAAAAGGAAACAAGGAATATTTGAAATTTTTCTCGCTTAAAACCGATATAAGAATTTAAGTAGTTTTATTACAACCTTGTAGGTCTGTAATTCTAATTTTGAAAGATCCTGAACGAGTAATGATTGCATCTCATGCGGAGTATTGACTGTTAGGGCCTGTTCACCTAGAATCCGTCAGCGTCAGCGTTACTCCTATTGAAATATATTTAACCAATTACAAACCTCCAAACGATTAGCAATGAAAGTAGGAAGGCCTGTAGTGGGTTTAAAATAGGCCAATACGAGTAACGCTAACGTTGGCGGATTCTATGTGAACATGGCCTTATCCTATGAACTTACTCCCCGGCATAGACGTAGCGTGCTTCTAACTTTTTTTTTTTTTTTTTTTTTTTGGGGGGGGGGCACGAATTGAATTCAGTTAGGGCCCTACTCCACGCATTAACTGCCTGGCGGTCCTTAAAATATGAATTATGATTTTTTTAAATTGAATAACAATAGAATTGATGTTTGAGTAGTATTCAAAAGTTATACAATGAGAAAAAATATATAGCCCCAAAATTTTTGTTATGGGTCATATCATTGATAAAAAGTATGTTAAGGCTAAAAACATAATCGAAATCCTCAGTTTCACAGTTTCAAAAAGCGGGGAAAAAACCAACTTTCTTAAAAGTTTTCTACAATTTTACGATTTTTAACTGAATTTCTATTAACATTTTAATTTATTTCAAGTTAAGTTAGCCCCCCCCCTCCCCCGACGCTACGCCTATGCTCCCCGTGTTGACTACATTTTCAGAGTAACTGTGCCTCAGCTAGTTTTATTAAAAGTCTTGCCAGAGGTAGGTCCGAAGTCCGATTGCCGTTAGTGCAAAGAACTCGACTCGAAGATGACCGCAGAACAGTCAAGTTAAATTTGGGAGATTTGCGGGTCTCTGAAAGGTCACAAAAATGGGGCTCTAGGAAAAAACTAGAGGGAATTTTCCCTCCCGTGAAGGAGCGGAGGGAAGTCATAGGCCAATAAAAGGAAAATGCGTCAGCCTTGGCCGATAGCTCTTATGCTGCGTTACCTATTTTTAAGATTAAAAATAATTGAATATTAATTTTATAATAAACTAGCTGAATACCCATGCTTCGCTACGGAGTACATTCAAATTAAATACAAAGGTCAATGTAGGCAATTAATGGCAAATATATACCGTAATTTCGCACGTATAGTCCGCACCATCGTATAGTCCGCAGACCCGATTTATATAAAAAAAATTTCAAAAAATCGTCAGATAGTCCGCACCACCGGATAGTCTGCGGACTATACGTCCGAAATTACGTTATTTTAATACGACAATATTAATGTATTTTAGAAACAAAGAACTAAGTATAAATAGAAAAAAAGTACTTACTATTAATATACCTTCAGAAATAAAACGCTAAATACAAATAAAAACAGTGCTTACTAATTAATCATATTTTAATTAATCACACATTCTACTACATTAACGAAAACCTTCAAAGTCCTATTCATCGGTATCAGAATTAAACAGTTCTAATATATTTTCGGGAAGAGTGTCCAAAAGGTCATTTTCAGCATCACTATCTTCACTGTCAGTGATTTCCTCGCTTTAACTAACAATCCCGGCTTTATAAATCCCGATCGGATGGTTGACACTTTAACACTTTTCCAGGATTTATCGACCCATTCGGCAACTTCAGTGTATGAAGCGCGTTTCATATTTCCTCCTTTTGTGAAAGTATGTAACCTTCCGACATCCAGTTCTCCCAGCAAGCACGACTTGAAACTTTTGTTCACGCTAATATCCAGAGGTTGCAGGATTTTTGTTAAACCTCCTGGAATAACGCTAAGTTCAGCACCGATGTTTTTTTTAGCAATCGCCTTTACACTGTCTTTTATGTGTGCCCTCATAGAATCTATAATTAGTACTCCTTTGGAATTGAAAAAGGCTCCTTCTCTCTTCTTCCAAACTTCTTGAAACCAATCGAGCATAATGTCCTCGTTGCACCAACCCTTTTCATTGCACCGTATTACGACGCTTCGAGGAAAATTTTCCTTGGAAATTGTTTTTCTCTTAAAGATTAAGAGCGGCTTCAACTTTGTGCCGTCAGCACAGCAGGCGAGCATCACTGTGAAATGGGTCTTTTCTTGACCAGTTGTTGTTATTGATACTATTTTCACTCCACAAGTATCGACGGTACGATTCGGTGGGCAATCAAATGTTAATGGAACTTCGTCCATATTTATAATATTTTTTAGGGAATACTTCCCTTCTGCAATAACTTTCCTTGTAAACTGAAGGAAAGAAGCTTTTTTTTCATCTACGTCGTCCGGAACAGCCAGACACATTGTCGTTCTGCTGCGAACTCTCAAGTTTTTACGGACGGATGAAGCGGTAAATCCAATTATTCCTCCCTTGAAATCCGTTATCTGATCTCTCTTTTGCCATGGACTTCGCTCGGAGACGGATTTTAACTGTTGAAATGGAGCGTCCGCCATTTCTTTGGTCGAGAACCCATCTCAGTAAATTTTCCTCTAAAGCTGGCCATTTTACTTTTCCGTGCCGATTGGATCGCTTTCTTCCCATGCTTTTTAACACATCCTTTTGTTTGCGCCAATTTCTCACCACTTTCTCGTCCACTTCAAAATAACGGCCCGCTTCTCAATTTCCATCTTTTTCAGCTTTCTCAACTACCTTGAGTTTAAACTCAGTAGTAAAACTCCGGCGATGTTTCACAGACATAACGTTGTATCAACGTTATCGAAGATGAAAGACAAAATACGAAAACAAAATACTGTGCAACGTGCTATCCTCGTGATAAGTGGTAATGAAATGTGACCTTCGACCCACTCACTTGGTGTTGCCAAACCACGCTATAAGTAAATGAATCACGCTTTTTTTTCGTACTCCAGGTACTTGCTACTAAGGCTCCAAAAAACCGAGCTGACGCATCAACTACTTTTCCCCCTCCCGGCTGTTGCGCTAAAGCAGTGCGAAGGAAACTGGGATACAAGACTCTGGTTGCGCTAAGTGAGTGCTCATATCCCGGCACCGCTTGATGCGCCAGCCTGGATTTTAGGAGCTCTACTTGCTACTACTCATTCGTCTCGCACTATGCTCTATGGTTACTATCGATACGATACGATACATACGAATGTTTTCTTGGAATCTCGCGCTGTTGTTATATTGGATCATCGGCAAGTTCACGACAGCGTGTTTTTAAATTTCAACGATTTTAACCGTGAACAACCAGCGTATTATCCGCACTGGTGGATAGTCCGCAGCCTTCAAAAATTCGCATTTTAAACACAGATAGTCCGCGGACTATACGCGCGAAATTACGGTATAATATATATATATATATATATATTTATATATTTATAATAAATACTAGCTGAAAAACCCATACTTCGCTACGGAGTACCATTCAAATTAAATACAATGGTCAATGTATTCAATTAATGCCAATATAATATATATATATATATATATATATATATATATATATATATATATGTGTGTGTGTGGTGTGTGGTGTGTGTGTGTGTGTGTGTGTAAGAAATAGATGATAGAGTAAACCAGTAATAGCCCTAAAGCTACTTGCAGCCAGGAGCAATACATGAAAAGAAAAAGTTTGAAAGAGGTTTTAGACAGCATCTCTTCATCAGTGTCAATACTGTCTAAAAACCAATGGATTGTTTCCGATGAGTATGATCTATACAATAAAAACACTCAGACACCGTACAATCCATGAACAACAGAAGAATGATTAATAATTGAATAAAAGTACTTAACCAAAGAACACCAAGCCTGGCGCTAGACAGAGTGGAAGTTAAGAACAAGTAACCGCAAGATGACTGACGTCACAAAACTTGCAACCATGGAGATATTGGATTCTCAGTTACAGACTTACTATGGTACCGTATTTTAGGACTATTATACTCTTAATAATTTAGTTTTCAATTATTATTACTAAGAGTTATTTTTATTTTTATTTTTATTTTTACTTATGATTTTTATTTTATTTTTATTTTTAGTAGTTATTTTTTCTATTTTATCTTATGTTATGTTTAACTTTTTAAATGCAACAGAACAAACTATTCATTAAAATTAAAACAACCAATTATGTTTTTGGAAAGACTTTCGGAGTAATTATTCCGTATTAGCACAGCTTTCAAGTCTAAAATATGCTTTTATATATATATATATATATATATATATTTATTTACTTTTAATAAATACGATGATCAGTGTATACAATTGATGTAAAAAAACTAAAAAAATATATTTATAAAAAAATCGTAAAAGATCATTTTTATAGACAAAATAATGTAGAAGAAAATATTCAAATTAAATGTAATAGGAAATATTATAGAATATAGTGCAGTTAATATAGTACATTTTGAGGAACATAATATCTTTTACTGTATTTTAATATTTTTTTGGATAATGTCCAATCGTCTGCGGCATTAACAAGAAAAAAAAATATTTTTTGTCTATTTAGTTGTTATGCACGTGACGATAAATTTATTTATTGTACCAGAAAAAGAAATCACGTAATCAGCATTTAATAATTAAATTCTAAAAATTAATCGTTAAATATTCCCCAAAAATCAGAAAATGGAGGTAAAGATTCGAAAAAGATCTCATTTAAAGGAATTTTACGATCTTTCTCGTGATATAAATTTTATAACCCCCAAATTATTATTTTAAATGCAAACTTAAGAAAAGTTACTAAAACAGATTAAATTTAATTTAAAAAAATCTAAGAAGAATTTTCCAAAATCTTTCTTAGTGCACCCCTACACTATAAGAAGAATCGCCATGCAAAATTTCAGCCTTTTTTTCCGGCGGTTTTGGTCTGTGCGTGTATGTCAGTGAGTCAGTCAGTCAGTTACGGAACTGTTTTATATATATAGACAACGGTCAATGTATACAATTAATGCCAAAAAATTGTATGTTGAATATCCATAAAACATACTAATTTGAATTAAATTCTTAACTTCCACCTTGGTTGGTTAAATTTTATCTTTGCGTGATGCAAAATTAATTTAAAGTATCATAAAAAGAAAAGAACCACGTTGATCAGCATTCAATAAATTAAATTATAAAAAATTATATTTAAAAATTCACCAAAAATCAGAAAATGAAGATAAATTATTAATGGAGGCAAAGATTTGAAAAGATTTCATTTTAAAGGAATTTTATGATCTTTCTCGTGATATAGATTTTATAACTCTCAAATTAGTATTCTAAATGCAAACTTTAAAGAATATTAAAAAGACAGCTTAAAAATTTAATTTTAAAAAATCTTAAGAAGAATTTTCAAAATCTCTCTTAGTGCACCCCTACACTATAAGAAGAATCGCCATGCAAAATTTCAGCCCTTTAAGTGCAGCAGTTTGGTCTGTACGTTATCTGTTAGTCAGTCAGTCAGTCAGTCAGTCACGGATCTGTTTTATATACACTGCTGGCCACTGTAAATGCAACACCCTGAGGGAAACATGCAAATAACACGAAATTTACAACATGCATTAGCGGAGGTGAGATATGCAAATGATTAGAATTTCAGCGCAGACGCACATCACGCGCGCCTGTGGCGCCACTTCAAAGCGCTATTTAAGGCTTCGAGATTTCGACGATTTCAAGTTCGGCAATTGTGTTTTTCTTGTGGTTTTTCAAAAAACGATCAATTATGCCTCGTCGAAAATAGCGATCATCTTTTGATCAAGTAACCGAGTTCGACAGAGGAAGGATAGTGGCCTACCAAGATTGTGGATTATCTTTCAGGGAAATCGGTAGTCGTGTTGGACGATACCAAACAACTGTAATGCGGATACGTGATCGTTGATACAGGAGGGTACGACGGACCGGCGTGTTCGATCGCATCCACCTCAGCGCACCACTTCACGTGATGACAGGCAAATTGTGCGCATGGCAGTGACGGATCGCTCAGTCACATCACGAACCATAGCACAGCACATGCAGTCTGTAACGCATCATCCAGTGTCTGCGCGTACCATTCGACGCCGTTTACAGCAGAGTGGTCTGTCCGGCAAGACGTCCATTGCTTTGTCTACCCTTGACGTAGAACCACAGACGTCTCCGCAGCCAATGGTGCGATGACAGAAGGATGTGGACGGCAGAATGGAATGAAATTGTCTTTACTGACGAGTCACGCTTTCTGTCTGCAACACCATGATGGTCGCATTCGAGTCTGGAGACACCGTGAAGAGAGGATGCTGAACAGCTGCGTTATGCACCGCCACACTGGTCTGCACCGAGTATTATGGTATCGGGCGGTATTGGATATCATTCTCGCACACCTCTAGCACGCATTGCCGGTACTTTAAACAGCCAGCGCTACATCTCCGAGGTGTTGGATCCAGTTGTCCTTCCTTACCTTCAGGGCTTGCCCACAGCCATATTTCAACAGAAAATGCGCGACCACACATGGCACGCATTGTCCAACGGTTCTTCGTCAATCGCCAGATTGAATTGCTTCCCTGACCGCCTCGCTCTCCGGATCTTCGCCGATAGAAAACTGTGGTCCATGGTTGCTCTACGATTGAGCCATATTCCATCCCCCAGCTGCCACAGCAGATCAACTTTGGCAACGTGTGGAAGCTGATTGGTCTGCTGTACCCCAAGAACTCATCCAAAGTCTCTTGAATCAATGCCAAGGCGTGTGGCAGCGGTAATCTCCAACAATGGCGGCTACTCTGGCTACTGATTTTCGCAGGAACCACACTTCACAGAAGTCTATAAATTTAATCATTTGATACTTGGTCAACATGTTATCTACAAATAAATTTTGTTGTGATATCTCTTGTCTTTCTTGGTGTTGCAATTTGGGTGGTCAGCAGTGTATATAGATAAATTAACATTACATTATTTTTGTATTTCAATTTTTGATTATGTATTAAATTTTCCCAGTGTAAATAGTACTGGATATGTGTTTGTTACCTCTAAACACATATAGTTCGATGCTTTTTTTCTAACGCGACAGCCAATTGTATTTTCGCGCTCACCGATACCACACCGCGAATCTGTAGCTTCATTATTATGGGAACACCCTATAGGTGAACAACACAACGGCGGCTCTAAGGAGGGTGCAGAAGGGTAAATTCCCCCCCCCCCCCAAAAAAAAAGCCCGGCAAATTTTTTCTTCGTAGCCTAAAATTAAATAATCCTAGACTATTACTAAAGGAGTTTAAATTTAAAATGAGAGGTGTTTATATATATATATATATATATATATGTATGTGAGAATGAGTTTTGGCAACACAACTGAACTATTACTACAACTTCCACTCCTACTACTTCGGCGCGAAGGACTTGGCGCGCAAACAGAGTGATGGACTAGTGACATTACGAAGCGGATGTGTCGCTCCGCAGGCTTGCCGTTTTGAGTCAAATAGCTGTGTTGATGCTTTGTTTTTTTTTTAATTTCATACTAAGTGTTAGTCCTGTCTTGTAAACATCGTCTAGTTTAATTAAATGTTCAAAATAATTAAGTCTAACGATTCACTTCTAAAGGAAGGAGTACTAACTCCTTCCTACATGGGTGCTCGGCCCTCGGACTCGAAAAACTATTTTCTTTTGATGATTACCGGATTACTGTTCTCTGTGCTTTCTGTTTTGGATACCGCCAGCGAAAACGAAAGTGATGTGCCACGGACTCTGATAATATGCTGATGGGATGACGAGAACCGAAACCAGAACTGTGAGTATATTCTGATCATATGTAATTATTTCATGCATACTTTGAAGCTTGTTCAAGAAAATTTTGAAGATTAATGGAATTCTCATCTTATTGATGATAATTATAAGAAAACTGAAAATATTTCAACGTTCTTTTGATGCAAGAATTTAATTGATGCTAAATTCATTTTTGATGGTCTTTGACGTTGAATTTATCACTTCTGTTTTCTTGAAGAGAATTCTATTTCGATGAACTTATTTGATGATTTGATGAAAATTTCGACATTTAACTTGAAGAATCTTGTTTCCTTGAACAAACCACAACATAACATATATTTTGAATGATTGCAATTTGAATACAGTTTGAAGAATATTATATTATTTCCTTGATGCATATTTTGAGAATCAATATTTTATTATTGAATTGATATTTGAGGAAATTTCGATTTGAAATTTTATTTTGAATTTGAGTACCTACGTATTATAAGTATCGATTTTGGTTTTGAATATTTGTATATTTGTGTACTATAATTGTTTGACCTAGTATATAGTTATGGCTACTCTCAACCGATTACCCCAATATTGCAAAATCATTAAAAATTGGTAGTACGAATCAAATAAAGGTTCTACATCGTTTAATTTTTGTACAGACGGCGACAGACAAATCGTACCAGATTACGTAAATTTACTGGTTTTAAACAGCCATTCGTGTTGGAAGCAACGAAACAGAAAGTACTTAAAGATTTTTCACTTAAAGACTTGATTTCTATTTGTAATCTACTTCATTTAGAATTTTCAACTGACCCAGACAATGTGCCAATACCATTCTTATGAGTCTTAGTGATTTATCGTTATTAAAAGCAGAATTTTCTGATCTTTCGGAATGCGAAGTGAATGATGACTCACTTCCGGATGCACGTTCATCCCAAACTAACAGCGTTATAGAGGAAAATAGATCTCCCTTTTCCCCCCCCATTGACGCAAAAGAATCTTCGAATAAAATACACACATTTCCGTTGGTGAATCAGATCAAAATTCATTGCCTTCAGTTGAACTGCGAATCTCTCTTTCCAGTTGTTTAGTCTGAAGACGTTGTTGATTTAATAAAACCTTTCTCGTCTCGTGATAATTACAGTGTTGAGAATTTTATATCTGACGTTGAAGAACTTTTTTGTTTATATCAGATAAACAATCCAATTCACCAAATACTTTTGTTAGAAAATGTTTAACTGGTCCCGCTCAAACTTTAATTAGGTCTATTCGTGGAATTACAAATTGGGAACAATTGAAGCACCATTTATTAGACGAATTTTCGGACAAAATTAACGGTATTCAGTTACATAAATTAATGGAATCTCGACGTATGAAACCGTTTGAAACCCTACAAGAATATTCTTAGCTATGAGAGATTTGGCACACAAAGGTTCTCTCGATGACTCCTCTCTGTTTGAGTATGTCATAAACGGAATTCCTGATTCAACAAACAATAAAGTTATTCTTTACGGTTGTAAATCCGTCCCTGAATTTAAGGAAAGTTGAAAATTTATGAACAACTCTTTAACAGATCACAAAATTTCAGACAAATAATCAGAAAAAAATTGATGCTTCCTACCTCAATGTGAAAGTCGATAATACACGTTAGCCCAAATACACAGCCAGTATGTTTTTCTGTGGCTTGAGAGGTCACAAAAGCAACCAAAGTTTGAATAAGTCACATGGTAAACAATGCTACGGATGTAAAAGTTTTGGTCATGTTCATGCTAATTGCCCTAAAAGTTATCGAAATTCTAAACCAAAACCTGATTCTCAAAACCTATTTCTGATAAAACTGTAAATGCACTTTCTCCTGAAACTTCATCGAAAAATCCCATGATGTTGACATTCAACTTGCAGGAATTCACATTGACAGCACTCTGTGACACTGGGTCACAGGCAACCTCATCAATGAGAAAACCTATCGAAGAATTGGTTCGCCACCATTGCAGCCCACCAACATTCCCTTTTCAGGAATTGGCAAAAACCAAGTTTCACAGCATCGGATTCTTTCAGGATTCCATCGAAATTCAAACCATACTTTACCTGCTAAATACATGTTCTAGAGGATGACTTGATTCCTTTTGATGTGATTATCGGAATCGACTTTTACAGCAAACCCAATTTACATTTGATAAAGACGGTATTCGTTTTATGCAAAACTCCTGAAAATAACACCTTCGTTAATATTGCTAATGTTTCTGATGATCAAGCTTTTCCATTTGATCTTTCACACATTTTGAATTCTGAAACTCGTGAGGAAGTTCAAAATATCGTTACTTCCTACAAACCACATAAAGTTCAAGACACTGAATTAAGATGACTATTTTATTACAAGATGAAATCCCTGTAGCTCAACGTTCTCGACGACTCCCTTTCGCGGAACAGAAAATTGTAGAAAGCCAAATTCAAGATTGGTTAAATGATGGAATTATTAAAGAAAGTTGCTCCGATTATGCCGCACCGATTGTTCTATGTAAGAAAAAAGTGGAGATTATAGACTTTGTGTTGATTACCGCAAATTGAATAGAAAAATGATAAAAGATAAATTTCCCTTACCGTTCATCGAAGAAGCTTTAGACAAACTTGGAAAATCTCGGGTGTTCACTTCACTTGATCTCAAAAATGGTTTCTTTCATGTACCTATGGACCCTAATAGCACTAAATATACTTCTTTTGTGACTCATGAAGGTACAATACGAATTTTTACGTGTCCCATTTGGCTTATGTAACAGTCCCAGTGTTTTCCAACGATATGTTTACACAGTTTTTTAGAAATCTCATTCGCGACAATGTTCTTATTGTTTACATGGACGATCTTCTCATACCATCTAATGATGAAGTTGAAGGTCTACAAAAATTACGCCTAGTTCTCCAAACAGCTGCAGACTATGGCCTTGAATTGAACTTTAAAAAGTGTCAATTTTTACAGCGAAAGATAGAATTTCTTGGTTACATTATCGAAAATGGAGTAGTTAAACCCTCACATACCAAGACACAAGCTGTTCAAAATTTCCCACAACCTCAAACCCCTAACCAAGTTCAACGTTTTCTTGGATTAACAAGTTATTCAGAAAGTTCATTCCAAATTATGCGCTGATTGCTAGACCATTAAGTGACCTCCTTCGGATAATGTAGAATTTAATTTTGACTCTGAACAAATAGCAGCTTTTCAACAACTTAAAAACATTCTTTCACAAAACCCAGTTCTTCATGTTTTTCAACAGGATACCCATTAGAACTCCACACTGATGCCAGCTCCTTAGGTTTTGGGCGCGTGCTCTTGCAACAATCCGATGATGGACAGTTTCCTCCTATTCATTATTTTAGCCGTAAAACTACAGTTCAACAAGAAAAATATCATAGTTATGAACTGGAAGTTCTTGCCGTTATTGAAGCGCTAAAAAAATTTCGAAACTACTTGTTGGGGAACAAAATTTAAATTATCACCGATTGTGATGCTTTCCAAAAAACGATGCACAACAAAAGACCTACCAGCTAAAATTGCTCGATGGGCATTGATGTTAGAAGACTTTGATTATGAAGTTTGTCATCGACCCGGTAGACAGATGAAACATGTTGATGCTTTAAGTCGTAACCCCATTCTTGTAATTACCTCAAATGATATCACTCAAAAGGTGAAAAATGCCCAAGACCAGGATGAATTTATATCTCAAATTAAATCTATGCTTGGAATCTACACCTTCTGATGAATTTTTTGTTAAAAACGGAATTCTTTATAAACTTCATCAGGATGCCGAACTTTTGTAGTACCACAAATGATGCAGAAAGGAAATCGTGCTAAACGCCATTCACAAGGTCATTTTGCTTCACAACAAAACCGAATTAATTGTTTCTCGTGAATTTTTCATTCCTCAACTTAAGGAAATTAGTTCAAGAAATTATTTCGAACTGTATTCCTTGCATTTTGTCCTCGCGAAAATCTGGAAAACAAGAAGGATACCTTCACCCCATTCCAAAAGGTGATGCACCCCTTGAATGTTACCATTGCGACTTTTAGGACTTTACCATCGACAAAAAATGTTATAAGTATCTTTTTACAGTAGTTGATGCCTTTTCCAAATTTGTATGGATCTATCCCGTGAAGTCCACCTCTACGAAAGATGCCTTAGACAAATTATCCTTGCAACAAACTACATTTGGCAACCCTTCAAAATCATTACTGACAAAGGTAGCGCAATTCACATCTTCAGAATTTCAAAGTTACTGCCAGGAACAGTCAATTGAACACATTTCAATAGCAACAGGTGTGCCCACGTGGCAACGGTCAGGTTGAGCGTGTTCATGGCACAATTATTCCCGTTTTAACTAAGTGAGCTCTAGATGAACCTGACAAATGGTTTAAATATGTCCCAAGATTGCAACGTATCTTAAATAGTACCACCACACGCAGTACAAAATTCACACCCTTTCAACTTTAATTGGTGTTAAAATGAAACAACAAGAGGATCTACAGATTAAAAATCTTCTTGACGAGGAACACCACCAAAGAATTCTGATGACAAAGAAGCGTTACGTATCGAAGCTAAACGAAATATCCTCCGTCTACAGGAAGAAAACATACGACAATATAACAAACGGCGTAAACCGGCTTGTAAATACAAGATCGGTGACAAAGTGGCAATACAACGAACTCAATTTGGAACCGGATTAAAGCTCCGACCAAAGTTCTTCGGACCATATGAGATCACGAACATCAACCCCAACGATCGTTACGAAGTTCGAAAGTTAGGACATCACGATGGTCCAACCATAACATCAACTGCAGCGGACAAAATGAAACAGTGGTGCAGAAACTGAACACCAATACCACTGTGTTGAACACTGCTGTTTTTTTGAAATATTTTTCCTTTTTCTGCTTTTTTTTTTTTTTTATCTTTTCAGAATTATTGTTTACAACCCAGCCGCGGACGTCTGGAAAGTCAGAACGGCCGTGTGAGAATGAGTTTGGCAACACAACTGAACTATTACTACAACTTCCACTCCTACTACTTCGGCGCGAAGGACTTGGCGCGCAAACAGAGTGATGGACTAGTGACATTACGAAGCGGATGTGTCGCTCCGCAGGCTTGCCGTTTTGAGTCAAATAGCTGTGTTGATGCTTTGTTTTTTTTTTTAATTTCATACTAAGTGTTAGTCCTGTCTTGTAAACATCGTCTAGTTTAATTAAATGTTCAAAATAATTAAGTCTAATGATTCACTTCTAAAGGAAGGAGTACAACTCCTTCCTACATAGTATATATATATATACTATTATATATATATATATATATATATATATATATATATATATATATATATATATATATATATATATATATATATATATATATATATATATATATATATATGTATATATATAACCCTATAGACCCGACGTCCCCCCCCCCCTCCCGAAATCTCTGGACTGGAGCCACCACTGAACCAACCTCACTCACCATGAAGGGACAGAACAGGGACGTCCACGACTTGGTCGGGATTCAAACAGGGGTCCACTCCGTAGTGAGTCGTGACGCTAACACTATAAAGGCCTTTTCACATAGAATCCGTCAGCGTCAGCGATAAAGTTTCAGTTGGCGCTGATTGGTATATGATTGTCTAAAAAAATTTGCGCTAACGCTCCGCATTCTATGTCAACAGACCGTATGATGTGGGCGTCTTCAATGCACGAGAGAACTAAAAGATGCTGTAATGTACGAGGGTTTCAGAGTCAAAAGGCGTTTTTTTCTAACATAACCCACTGCACGAGTAAATGTTCGATATCAAATATAAACCCCAAAATTCTGAACATTTCTGGTTACAAACATGTCCGATGAGGGATATTCAACCTATGCAATAATTTAGGACGGCTTAAAGACTTTAAAGCCAATTCTTCTTAATCATCATCATATTCTTAATTATCATCATATTCATCATCATTCTTACTCAGCATATTTTTTTTAATAAAAGAACCTTAACCCGTACGTGGGAACATATATATGTCTGACAGACAGGTACTGTTCACTGGTGCAGAGAGGCAACAAAAGTCTCCTAGTAGCTTCATTGACCGGTAAATTCCATTTCTGTAAAACCTGCCTTGTCCTTCAGATAGGTGTTGGAGACGGACAAAATGAAGTAATTTTTTATTTTGTCCAGGATTTGACAAAACAATTTCCTAACAAAACCTACTCTTGGAAACCGTGAACACAAATGTCTTTGCTAAAACATTCTATAAAGTCATTCAAACTAATACAAAGCAAAAGAAAATATTTGTATTTTGCAGTGTGTCTGTAATTAGGTAAATGTGCATATATGTTTGGGAGACAGATGTTCCTCTAGATCAGAGGTTCCCAACCTTTTTCATACATAGACCCCTTTTAAAAAAATGATTTTCTTCAGGGACCCTCCCCCCCCCCCCTCACATTTTTCTCTATAACGATAGCATACAACATATTATAATACTAATAATTGCACATAAAATCCTTATAGATAACAATTTGACTAAGAATATGAACAAAAATTAGAAAAAGTGGATCATTAGGTTTATGTTTTATTATTTTTGTACTATTTTCATTTGTAATTTCGCAAATATAAACAAGATTTCAGAACAGATTGTAATTACACAACACATCGCCAAGAGGAAAACGAACTGCTTTTGATTGGTTGCAACGGGAGGGCCCATGTGCTGTTTTAACGTCCAGTGGATTTCCTTTGTTCTGCCTATGTTGGTACACAAATAAAAGCCACCGGTGGCATTCGAGGATACAAAAGCGTCATGACATTCGACTTCAGATGCGTGGATCACTCCACCCTATGCAAATCTGTATTTATATACATATTAAAACGGATATTATTATATAATAATTATATTCCTAAAAAATTAAATTAAATTTTAAAACAGAAAAATTTATCATAGACCCCAGTAGACCCTTGGAATACTATAGACCCTTTTTAAACTTCCATCGACCCCAAGGGGTTCACCTGGACCCCGTTAGGAATCCCTGCTTTAGATAGAAAAAAAAAATTATCTTCCCACAAACGGTTAAACTAAACCTTTGAGCCACTTACATACCATTTTGTAATGTAAAACATCCAGGATGTGGCAAAGTAAACAGCGTGGCATAGCGAATATATGGAAGTTGCTGGAGGGGATGCTAGCTATTTTTATGGTAGAGGGTAACTCAGGAGAGTTTTCTTCTGTGATAAAATTAGAAATTTCCGTGAAAGTATTTCTTAGATCCGGCAAGAGAAAATATACGGCGAAACTTGCCTCAGGGATGGCGGCCGATAATCCTGGAATTTTGTTGAAGTTAGGAATGTACAAACTGTCCATGCTTTGAATGTTGCACCACAAAAACGTTAATGCGGTGAAGAAAAGAATTTCGGATCAAAGTAAGCTGACGATATCAGAGGGTAATATCATAAAAAGGGATTAATTTTCTGAATTTAGAAACTTTGGGCATAAATGACTATGAAAACCCCTTTTCCAACATTGATAAAAAAAAATTTTTTTTTCAACTTGAGTTTTCAGAGTATTTTCAGAGCGTAACTTAATACAGCTTAAGAAAACACGAAACTTCCCCCGCAAGTAGATAATTGAAAACTTGGAATTTTTCCATGCTTCGACTTTTTATACATTTAATAGTTAAAGAGATACATCTGCTGATGCATCTCCATAAACGAAGTTGTGTGGAAAATTCTCCTTCTTAAGCTGATCGAAGGGCATGAAATTTATTGGAATAGAAATAGACGAGAAAGAAAGAGGTTGACATTTTGAATTAAGTTTGAAATTTTCGTAAATACGTACTCAAAGGTATTTTTTGAGTGAAAGCAACTGTATTTATTGAAGCCTCCAGAAAAACAAATATTTGAAATAGTAAAGTTCATTGTGCATACTAAAAAGCATAATTGTCTATAATGTTTATATTTTGGGAAGTTTTACTTTGGTGTTTCAGAGAGTTACAGATTAATCTTCTGTTTACTTAGTTATTTACAGATGTAGTAAAAAAACTGTCAGTTATTTACAGAAGTAGAAAGCGGAAATAGAGGAGCATACCCAAATCAAAAGAAAAATGAATAAAGTAAAATTTATCAAAATTTTTACCTTACGAGCGGATTGTAACTCGTAAAGTGAAAATACTTAGACCCGACTTTCTAAATTTCCTTCGTTAAAAGAAAAAAGACCGCAAGGCAACATCCTAAAATGACAGAAAAGGAACTGCTTTTACGTACTTGCCTTGACGCATTTTTGATGTCAGTTGACTCGTAAAGAAATACTTAATCACATAAATATTTTATTTTTGTATGTAGAATTTGGTTTAGAGATAATTCTATACATTGTATACATCTGAATAATCAAATGAAAACAGTGTCCACCTAATTGTTTAGTTATTATAACAGTAAATTAAGACTCAGCTTAAAGCGTGCTAAGCACAATGATCAATTTCAAAATAACATGGTCTGTATGTAGCAATGACTTAAATATCATATATATATATATATATATATATATATATAGTATATATATATATATATATATATATATATCCATTAGATCATGTATATCTAAATAATTTTTCAAAATAATAGTCTGTTTCCCTTCGAAAAGTGTACAAAACTATCAAATAGTTAGATTTTTTTTAGATTTAGGGCATACAAATGAACAAATCAAGGGATTAGTAGGGAAATTTAAATTATTACATAATCAGAAAGTTGAAACATAGCGCCTCGTGAAAAGTAGAGTTTCGCCGGTTTCTACGTAATTTTTTAAAAAGGAATATAATGGTCTATACAATTCTTTCTATTCGATTTTCCATTTGACAAATAATAGTACCAAAATCACAAAGCATTTAATCATGTACACACGTACGCTGCATACAACATCAATTTCCTGTATCAAATTTCGGGGAAATACACGTCTTTGTTGAAAAATAATTCTGATATCACACCACTATTCAAATAAGGCCCTTCAAATTTTTCTACTTATACAAGTACGTATGGACTACTAAAAGGAGGATCGTAAGATCCAGTAGAATCTTATTTAATCACTAGATAATGTACAGAGTGTCTCAAAAAACCTTGACACATTTTAAAAATTTATATAGAAAGTATACAAGGTAGGAACTGAAAATTCATAGATGTTTTTCCGCATATTAGAGATTTTTTCTGTGTCAAAAAGTTCAACAGACGGCGCTAGTTTGCTCCATGAAAGCGAAGTTGTAAAAGGCTAACGTTTAAAATGGCTATTTGGTTGTCCCACAAAATTTCTTATTTACATCCCAAAATCATTTGGCAACAAGACGGTGCACCGCCTCATTGGTGTATGATTGCAATAGACATTTTAAATGAGGAATTCAGACAGGTGCATTGAACAAGATGGTCCCATCCAATGGCCGCCTCGATCTCCAGACAATTACATCGCTAGACCTTTTTCTTTGGGGATTTGTCAAAGTTTATTCAACGAAAGTGGACAGTCTTAAAGAATCAAAAAACGCATAACTGCTGCAATTTCATGTGTTACGGAATCCATTTTGGAACCCACAGAGGGTGAAATGGATTACCATAGGCGTAGCGTGCTTCTAACTTTTTTTTTTTTTTTTTGGGGGGGGGGGGCATGAATTGAATTCAGTTAGGGCCCTCATCAGTGCATTGACTGCCGAACGGTCCTTAAAATATGAATATTATGATTTGTTAAAAATTGAATACAATAGAATTGATGTTTGAGTAGTATTCAAAACTTATACAATGAGAAAAATAAATATAATTTAAATAAATGAGAAAAAATATATAGCATCGAATTTTTCTTATGGATCATATCATTGTTAAAAACTATGTTAAGGCTACAGACTTAATTGGAATATGCAGTTTCACAGTTTATAAAAACCGGAAAAAAACAAACTTTCTTAAAAGTTTTCTACGATTTTCCAATTTTAACTGAACTTCTATTAGCGTTTTAATTTTTCGAGTTAAGTTGGGGGGGGGGGGGAACACGTTCCCCCCCCCGACGCTACGCCTATGTGGATTATCGACTGGATATTCTCCGTGCCACAAAAGGAGCACATATTGAAATTTATTGACTATACTAAAACAAACTCTAATATATAAGGTAACATGTATGTCAATTTCTAGTTCCTACCATGAGTACTTTTTTTTATAATAAATTTTTAAAATGTGTTAAGATTTTTTGAGACACCCTGTATATCAAATTATGCGAGTGTAACTGAACTTTTCAGAAAGTTACGGCTACTGTAGGTATACAGAGGAAAACCAGGAGCGACCTGATCTATTTGAAGTTCTCATCTGATTTGATTCTCATCTGATTTGAAATTCCCATCTGGGGAGAGCACTGTAGCCCTCAGATGAGAATTCTAGCTCTCCCCAATATTCTTCTTTTATTCTCTTCAAAGAGAAATATGAAACAGAAAAATCGTAATTTTCATTATTTACGAAAGCTAATATCGAAACTATCCGGAATTAGAGACAGTGCTGCGCTCTAGAGCTTTTGAGCCCTAGGTATACAAATGAAAGTCGGGAGTATTCTCATGTAAACAAGAATGAAGATTATATAATGTTTAAAAAATCAAAATTTTAAAAATGTATTAATTTATACTTCATCAGTTTGAGCTTACAATATACTATATATAGATATATATATATATATATATATATACACTGCTAAAAAAAATAGGGGAGCAAGCAAAGAAGTAAGAAAACCGTGCGAGGACAGCCACGTATGGCATAAAATGGATAGTACACGCGTAATCAATGCGCAATACAGAAAAAAGACGTAAAAAAATTTGTAATTAAGCTTTAATTCTTTGAAAATATGGAAAAAAATACGAAAAGATGATTTAGGGCAACAATTTGGTTACATGTAAACGATAAAAAAAAGAGTATTGTTTAGAAATGATGCAAGATTTTTAATATGGCGTGTGGTCTCCTCGAACAGCTAAGACTGCTGCACACCTGTTTTCCATGGATGTGATGATGTTATCGATAAGACTTTGGGGAATACTGTTCCACTCCTCAAGAAGTGCAATCTCCAAGTCTCGGAGAGTAAAAGGAGGCCTTTGTCTCGCAGCAATGCGTCGTCCGAGCATGTCCCAAACATGCTCGGTTGGATTCAGGTCACGAGAGCACGCTGGCCATTCCATACGCTGTATTGTTTCAGCTTCTAGCATGTTCTCCACAAGACGAGCTGTATGCGGTCTGGCATTATCATGCTGGAAAACAAAGGAATCTCCAATGGCTGCAGCGTAAGGTATGACATGGTCTCAGTATCTCGTCTGCATACCTTCGGGCCGTCAAAGTACCATTCCGAATGATATGCAGGTCCGTACGTCCACCTATGCTGATTCCACCCCATACCATAAAACCAGCTAGTCTGTATTGTGACCTTTCACGAACGAATGTGGGTTATTTCTAGTGCCCCTTTCCCTCCATACCAAAACACGTCGGGTGTCACACTCCAGACTGAATCGGGACTCTGTCTGTAAACAGCACTTGGCTCCAATCATATTGCTCCCAATCTCGATGTTCAGCAGCCCATATTCCTTCGGCCGGCAAGGTGGTGTGATGTCAACGGAATGCAGACCATTGGCCTACGTGCATAGAGACCTCCCATGATGAAGCCTATTACGTACTTTTTGGCTGGACACCCTTCGTCCTGTGCCAAGAGCAACTGTCTTTGTAGCTGAGTAGCATTGTCTGTTCTGTTTTCGACGAGCTGTTAACAGTATATACCGGTCATCAGCTGCTGTAGTGGCGCGTGGCCGACCTTGCCCTGGTCGACGTCTAAATTCGCTGTTTCTTGAATCGATTCACAGCCTTGCAACGACACTTCTGGCGACTCAACAGCGTCCGCGACTCTACGTTGTGTTTGCCGGATTCAAGTCTGCCTATAATACGCCATGCCATGGATTCCGGTAAATCACGTTGTTTAGACATTTTCAAGTCACCTTTTCCTCAAAAAGAATAACTGAGCAATCGAATTTCACAGTTAAGGCAGTGAAACAGACGTTTCTGCAACATCCCGATTTCCGCCCTTATGTTCTTTTTCTGGTTTTTGACGTCATGAACTTTGATTTGCCTATGAAGTTTTCTTCTTCTGTTTCCTGCTAGGCTTTACATTATGGATGATTTATTTTATGTTACTTATCGGTGTAAGTATTTGCGTAATTTCGTTAAAACCGTGTGCTCCCCTAATTGTTTTGAGCAGTGTATATTGTCGCGTAGATTCGACTGTTTCGTATGTATCTCACAGGAAACCAAGATAACCGAGCTGCAGTAGAGAACTTTATTCGACCTGAACTGAACACTAGACTGTATATAAGAACTAACTTATATACAGTCACCGAACTTTCTGGAACTGTAGAACTAGAATTAGCTTATAATAAATTAGCATACAAATAAATTAGAATACAGCAAATTAGCATATAAGAACATTCTGGCTAAAAGACGAAAATGATACAAGGAAATTTAAAGAAAAGCGATTTTCACAACAACTTGCATCCAGCGGGGCTCATATATATATATATATAATATATATATATATATATATATATATATATATATATAGCACATACATAATGACACTAAAATACCAATATTAAATTATTTTAAGAAATTTAAAAAAATTGCTTTCTAATTTGACATCTATAAACTATGATAATTTCCGTCAAATAAAACAAGAGTTTTAGAATATTCTTTCTATACATAGGCCAGTTCGTTGAACTTGTTCCGAAGATTACAGCGTCAATAATTTTTTTGTCAGTTTCAGTACGGAAAAGAAATTTGTCGTTATTAGTAACGTTAAAAATAGTCCCGTCGGTTCATGGAAAAACAATGTATAGTTATGCACATTGCATAGCTTTCCAGTTGCGCCACGTTTTCCACCTGTCACCCAAGTATCGAGAAAGAATACCGCCAAATTGAACGTTGGCGTTGCAATAAGTATTATTCTGATATATATATAATGATATATATATATATATATATATATATATATATATATATATATATATATATATATATACAGGGCTAGATTTGAGGCGGAACGCGCCGGAACGGCGTTTCCGGTACCTCTCTTTATCAATACTTGGAATACCCCCCCACACACACCCAGAAGGTTACCGTTCCGGCACCTCTATATCTAGAAATCTAGCACTGTATATATATATATATATATATATATATATATATATATATATATATATATATATATATTATATATATATATATATCTATATTAAATTTAGAAGTCGATGCCAGTGGATTTATTATTTCATGCAGTAGTGGCAAATCCATCTGTTGAGGGGGCCGTCTTATCAGCGGGCCCTTGGTACGTGCCTAATTTTACTTAGTGGTAAACGATGCCCCGATTAGAGCCTTAACTAACACGAGTAGGACAAGTATAGCCTTGACCGCAAAAAATTCCCTTCGAAAGGACTCGGCATACTCGAAATAGCTGAAAGTAAGAATAAATCGGATTGATGTCGATTTAGAGCAGTCTTTGAATTCGATATTATTTCTTTTAAATTTAATTGCCTCTACGGCAAAATCTTTTTTAAAAAATTCCGCCAAAAATTCCCTTCGAAGCTACTCGGCATACTCGAAATAGCTGAAAGTAAGAATAAATCGAAACCAGTTGCGCACGTTTCCACCTGTCACCCAAGTATCGAGAAAGGATACCGCCAATTGAACGTTGGCGTTGCAATAAGTATTATTCTGATATATATTTATATATATATATATATATATATATATATATATATATATATATATATATATATATATAATAGTGATGCGACATCGATAACAAAACATCGATGTTTTGAAACATCGATATTCAATATTAAAACATCGATGCTAATAAACATCGCCCAAAAACCATCGATGTTTTTAAACATCGATGTTTTAGAACATCCATTTTTTAAAACTGGTTTAGTAATCTCTAACATTAATGTTACTTCCGTTAGTCGTGGGGGGAGGGGGTGATTTAATTTTACTCTCTGATTGGGCAGGGCACAAATGACAAAAACTTGGTTGCTTTGGGCTACATTGATGACTCAAAATTCTTGTTGTAAATACCGCCATGTTTTGCCTTCAAATGTCCAGATAAATTCTTGGTATTGCCAGAAAATTTGAGGAACTAAGGCAAATATTGCATTTTGCCAATTTGTCTGTGGTTTTGTAAAAATATTTCCAAACGGTACTTTGGGAGCCATCTTACTAATAATATTAACGTCAACTTATATAAAACCAGAACAAAACAAAAACTTAAATGGATGCACTCGTGTATACACTATTTGTAAAATAAACACCCGTGGCAGGTTCTGGAGTGTTAGGAACATTCCAGCGCTCTGATTGGTCATTGGTCGTTATTTGCCATTTGTCTGTTTGCCTAAGGAATCATTCCCCCTTTTGTATTCGTCCTTTTCAGAATTCGGACTTACATTTACGAGTGTGAAAATATGCTACGTGGTAATTTTTTTTTCTTACGGTACTTTTTCATTAAAAAAAACATCGAGACAACGTAAAAACATCGAGCACAAAACATCGAATGTTAAAAAACATCGCTTCAATAAATCGATGTTTAAAACATCGATGTTTTGATAAAAACATCGATGTTTTGAAAACATCGACATCGATGTCGCCATCCCTAATATTAAATTTAGAAGTCGATGTCGGTGGATTTATTATTTCATGCAGTAATGTCAAATGCATCTGTGAGGGGCCTCTTTTCAGCGGGCCCTTGATACGTGGCCTATTTTATTTAGTGGTAAACGCGGCCCCGATTAGAGCCTTAACTAACCACGAGGAGGACAAGTATGGCGCCCGAGCCTAATCTTGCCGTAAGCTCTCTCTGCGTCACACCTACCCAACGGATTTGTTGACCGTCATCAGCTTGAACAACGGATTGCAATAGAAGCCGCGGTAGATGTTGAAAGGAGACAGGCGCTTACACTGTTGGACAATATCCCGTTAAGAACCGCTCTCATCCTATCTGACTGCGTCGTATATTTAAATGAAGTCCAGGTCTAAGTCATTAGAGGAGATTATCATTTTAATTCGAATTCCTTGGCTATTCGACCTCAAAACCGATTACACCTGCAGGACCAGCCTTGACCGCAAAATTCCCTTCGAAAGGCGACTCGGCATACTCGAAATAGCTGAAAGTAAGAATATATCGGATTGATGTCGACTTAGAGCAGCTTTTGAATTCGATATTATTTCTTTTAAATTTAATCCTCTACGGCAAAATCTCTTTTAAAAAAATCACTACTTTGGTTATACAATATTTATTTCACATTCTTTTCCTCTCTAATATTACACATAAAAGGATGCTACTTTGCTTTAAAAATTATGAATTTATGTAAAACACATATTTTTGAAGTTTCAATGATATTATTGAACTTCGTATTTAACATTTTAATTGAAATTACTACCTATGAGTTTGAGAAAATAAGAGAGGGTGGTTATTTTTAGAATTTCTTTTAAGAAAATATATTAGTAGGAAGCAAAAGTAAAACAATTTTTGTTACAAACGCAAAAGCTTTTAGCCTTAGTCAGGCGAGTGTCATATTAGAACAATTTTAACCACTCAGAGGGTAGTGATATTTGTTAAAAGATCACGACATTTCATGAATTCATCTAACCTATATTATTTGCACCTCTTTGATTAAGGAAAATTATAGTCCTATTTATTATCCTATTTATTAAACATCTTACCTTGTAAATACTAATCCTAAGTCCAACAGTAGAACAATTTATCTGAGAAAAAAATGAAATACGTAGCTTCTCATTTTTTTCTCAGATAAATTGTTCTAACTCTACTTTTAAAATAATAAAACAAACGTTTGTTGCCACTCATTATTTTCAAAATTATTCATACACACGATTCTTTAAAAAAATCGCAAGTTGTATTTTTAAAGCAGACGATATTCAGTAATATTCACAAACAAATTTAATTTTTTTATTTAACTTTTGATTTACGGTTTTCAATCTTGTGGCAATACTGTCCATTAATTATTCTGATCAATGAGCATCAAAGAACTCATTTTCAATTATGTATGCCTTAAGAACAAACATTCACAGAAGATTTACAGTTTATATGACTAAGCAATAAAATAATGCGCACATCTTAATAATCAAAATAAATTAGAAGTAAAAGTGAAAATGGGCCTGTTGCGGTTGGAAGAGATTGATTTCAAGAATTTGGGAGAAATTCTGACATGTGAGCGACAAATTAAGTTGAAAATTTCACTCAAGTAATGACAACCATGCGATAAGTGACGTCACGCCTGAAAAGAAAAACGCAGTGGGTACTTCAGACGATTGTTTGATCTGTTCTTTTCTTGAATTTTTCTCCTGATATTCGTAAAAATAATATGATCCTCAACTGTAATAATAAAAACCCTTGGCGAAATAAAATTTTAATTATATCGAATTTTAAAATAAATATGTAAAATACATTTGTTTATTATATCGGGAATGTTTAATAGTACATTCGTTATTACATATAAAGGGCCTGTTCACATAGGAGTCCGTTGCGTTGCGTTAAGGAAAAGATGACGTTGAGACGAAAATCAATCAATCATAGGCGTTGAAAATTTCATTGCTAATCGTTGGAGGCATATGATAGGTTTATTTTCTTCTCAACGTCATCTTTTCCTTAACGCAACGCAACGGAGTCATATGTGAACAGGCCCAAAGTATAAAATAGCGTTGACAGGAATGATTTTAATAATAATGTTGATAAATATATTATGTTGTTGTTCCATTGCGGCAGGCGCTTTTTGTCTTTCGCCCAATCACTGCGAGATTGTTCGTTTCTTACAATGGGTGCACCGTATAGGTTAGCCAAAATAGCTCCCAATAGTTCTACCACAGGTTTGACTGAGAACTTCCAGTGGCGACATTGGTAGGCCCATACCCTCCTTTTACCCACACACCGTATGGAGAGACTTTCCGGTGTACGGAATGAATTTGACGATGTCCGGCGTCGACACCGGAACATTGAGTGACGCTTTACGGGATTCGATCCAACATTCTAAGTAACGACATCCAGCGCGCTAACCACTAGCCTGCCCCAGGCCTAATAAATACGTTTATGTATTTTAAGGATACTTAAAATAATTGTGATCTCCAAAATATTATATATTGATATTGATACAGAAATATTTAAATACAGTCTTAATGCATAGAAATCAGAAGAAATCATGCTATATTTCCTCCGGGAAGTTTAAATTAAAGGAGGTTTAAATTTTCAAGAACACATGTTTATATAATGCAGTTTTTACGCAGCATGTCACATCTCAACTCGGGCAAGAACGGAGATAAAATATTTCTCTTAAATGCATAGATTACTAAAACCCATTGAGACACATATGAATATACATGTATATGTATTATGTCTATATGTACATACATTGTGTATGTATGTATATATATATATATATATATATATATATATATATATATAGATATATATATATAATATATATATATATATAATAAAAATACAACGTTGAATGTATGCAATTGTTTGTAAAAAAAACAAAAATATATTTTATAAAAACAATCGTAATGGATATTTTTATAGACAAAATAATGTAGAAGAAATAGTAAAAGTAAATCTAATAGAACATACTAAAGAATATAGTACAGTTAATATAGTACAGTTTGAGGAACATTTCTTTTACTGTATTTTAATATTTTATTAGATAATGTCCAATCGTCTGCCGCATTAGCAAGAAAAAAAATATATAATTTTTTGTCTATTTCGATGTTATGCACGTGACGCAATTTTAGTTTAAAGTATCACAAAATAAAAGAAAACCGCGTGATCAGCATTTAATAAATTAAAATTCTAAAAATTAATCTATAAAATTCACCAAAAATCAGAAAATGAGGAAAAGATTCGAAAAAGATTTCATTTTAAATAAATTTTTATGGTCTTTCTCGTGATATAAATTTTATAACCCTTGAATCATTATTTTACATGAAAACTTTAAAGAATGTTACAAAAACGGCTTAAAAATTTAATTTAAAAACAATCTAGAGGATTTTTTTCAAAAATCTCTCTTAGTGCACGCCTGCACTATAAGAAGAATCGCCAATCAAAATTTCAGCCCTTAGGTCCAGCGGTTTGGTCTGTGCGTTATATGTCAGTCAGTAACGGAACTGTTTTATATATATAGATATGTGTGTGTGTGTGTTTGTATTTCATACCTGAGCTCAACGTTAGGATTCAGATTTTGCCCTTCGTGTCCTTCTGTGACGTTGCATAAAATTGCCTTATAGAATTCAATAACCCAATACAGGGCACTTACTTTCCTAAAACTTTTATTCTGAAATCTTTCAAAAATATGGTTAAATTCACAGCTTTTTTCGGTTGACGACTACAACAAGGAACACCTGCAGATTTGAAAACAGGCATGAAAAAAAAATTACGATATTCTAAATTAAATTAATTTTTTTATCGCCCCCTCGGTCATTTTTTATCTCGCATTGTCTCGGGAGACTTAGCACCGCTCTATCCACTACGCATCGCTACGAGATTGCACAACGTGTTCTCACAAATTGTGACGTCACGATTGAGACATACCCTCTACGGATGGCGCAAAATTTCTTCTCCCCGCTTTTGCTAGGGTTTTTTATTTTCTCCCGGAGATAATCTTTCTCTCGCCATTTCTCGGAAGCTATCGCCGATAATAACCGAGAGAATCCGAGAGCTGGCTGAAGACATGCTGTTATTGCACAATGTACAGGAGTGAAGTTCAAGGAAAATAATTCAATATTTTACGTTCACCGATAATTGAGCAGTGGGGGAAAGCTTAGGAATATTTGGAAATTTTCGTTCTTGAGTTTCCATGGTATTGATAAGTTTTTGGTTACGAAATCTTAGACAAAATCCAAGCAATGTCCGTCAGTTATCGCTTAATTAACTGCAATCGCATTTTACCTTCGAAAACTGTTACATAACAATTTTCTCCTATCTATACGAGTAAAATGGCTTTAACGTAGTTTTGGTTTCTTTAACGTAAATTTAATTTTAGAGAATTAAAAAACACTGCTGTCTGCACTTTATATCGAACACGGATGGGCAGATTTCGTTGCCTTGGTCACTGTAACAATTCTTTGGCTCATATTAAGGCTACTGTGCAGTGGCGCACCCAAGATTTTTTTCTTGTGGGGGAGCCAGATGAACAGATAAAAATATTTATAATGCATGGGGGGGGGGCGGAAATGAACGGATAAAAATATTTATAATGCAAAATTAATATTCATAATGTAGTTTCTATTTCTTTTGGGGGGGACAGGGGCCCCTTGCCCCCCCCCTGGGTGCGCCACTACTACTGTGTACTAACCCTATTGGATTCGCGCACCTCAATGTTAACATGTGGAGAAATTCGTAAATCATGCCGAGCACTGCGAATGCATAAACGGCAAGGTTTCGTATATAAGTCGCGTTAACTAAACAAAACAACTTCAAAGTTCAAAAATAACATAATTCCTGCCTAGCCATACCCGTGGCAACACACCCTCTACTTGAAGGTCTAAAACAAATTAAATTTTCGAGCTGGCCGTTCCCGGTTCCAGTCGACTTTTTCCTTTCTTTATTTATTTCTGATTACAAGCAAGTTCAATTACAATACATTTCTTCTTCTCTTTTCTTTTCTTTTTAATTTCTATGTGTAACAGTAGTATTACAACTCATACTACTCAAAAATGCATCATGTAAAATTAATATCAGAGATAATCTATATATATATAAAACAGTTCCGTAACAGACTGACTCACTGGCTGACATACAACGCACAGACCAAACCGCTAGACCTAATGGGCTGAAATTTTGAATGGCGATTCTTCTTATAGTGTAGGGGTTGCACTAAGAGAGATTTTTGAAAAATTCTTCTTAGATTTTTTTAAAATTAAATTTTAAGCTGTTTTAGTAGCTTTTTTTTAAGTTTGCATTTAAAACAATAATTTCAGGGTATGAAATTTATATCACGAGAAAGATCATGAAAATTCCTTTAAAATGAAATCTTTTTCGAATTTTTTACCTCCATTTTCTGATTTTTGGTGAATTTTTAAAGATTAATTTTTAGAATTTAATTTATTAAATGCTGATCACGTGATTTCTGTTTCTGGTACTTTAAATAAATTTATCGTAACGTCCATAACAATGAAATAGACAAAAAATATTTTTTCCCTTGCTAATGTGGCAGACGATTGGACATTATCCAAAAAAATATTAAAATACAGTAAAAGATATGTTCCTCAAACTGTACTATATTAACTGTACTATATTCTTTAGTATGTCCTATTAGATTTAATTTGAATATTTTCTTCTACATTATTTTGTCTATAAAATATCTCTTACGATTTGTTTATAAATATATTTTTTGGGTTTTTTTTACATCAATTGTACACATTGATCGTCGTATTTGTTATACATATATATATATATATATATATATATATATATATATATATTTATTTATTTATTTTAGCATTAATTGCATACATTGACCGTTGTTTTTAATTTGAATGTACTCCGTAGCTAAGTGCGGGTTTTCAGCTAGTTATTGATAAAATCATTCGTGTAAGTTTTCAACAAAGGAAATCCCCAGCATAGATTTGTGTCACATACGTGATCCCTAAACTTTAGTTAAATATCTCTTAAAGTTAGCTTCCCAATCTGAAATATTCATTTTACCTGAAATAAACCATAAATATCTTCTAAGCAAAGAATTTTTTGATGAAATTCACTAACATAAATTTTTAACTAAGAGAAAGCCCCGCTCAGAATTATTTGGATAGCTGCATTCTGTTAAACACGGAAATGAAAGTAAATTCATTTAAGTACCAGGCCTATTAAAAGGGGGGAAATGATATAGAGTGAAAAAACTTTAGTTGGCAAAGAAAAGTCTTTAACACTTGTTTGGTCCCTTAATATACTTTAATGGGTATTTGGGGAGTTTTTTTTTTCAAGTAAAACTCTACGGATTTAGAAATTTCATAGATAAATTACAATTACATGGTGGTAAGCGGCAGACACGTGCTTCTTTCCTGTACTTGAGTCCAAAATATTTTATAAGGTTTCTCAGTTGATAGAAACGTGGATAAATTATTCAATGTGCACAAAATAAACTATTAGCGTTTTTATACTAATAGACGAGTGGAATATATATTTATGACACGATAACACCTTTCATACCCCTCGGAAATTTAGTCATTGCCGTAGAATTGCACGGTGGCTGTAATGAATTAAAAATCCGATTGTTTTTCTTACTGTTTGACACATTTTCTTAGCTATCTATCCCATGATAATATTTCCTAAACACTTAGCATTCCACTTTGATAAAACTAGATACAAAAAATAACTTTATCTTTACCTGTATCAAGATTCTGCTCTATAATTTTCTTCTCTCTCTCTCTTTTTTTTTAGAGCGGAACTTTTTATTAAACATGATTGGCTGCTGTGGGCAAACCTTACTGGATTCACCCCCCTCAGTGTTAACCTATGGAGAAAATGTGTCCAGAGATTGCCAACTTGGATTGAAAGATTTTTTTTAAATTGTACTCAATAATAGAGAAAAAAATTTTAGACCTCGCTGCATTTTTCGTTTGAAAAAAAAATGCAAATGATATTTTAAAATTCAAATTATTAGCGGAAAAATCTGGTCAAGTGTGTTATAAACGCTCCTAAATTCCTTTGGTGGAAGAAATTGTAAAATGAATCCTGGTGCAAGGTGCAGAAAAGTTCAAGCTCTCTGAAAAGCACCACTCGATTTAGCACCACTCGAGTGAATATTCAAAATATTTTATAAACATGATATATATATATATATATATATATATATATATATATATATATATATATATATCTATATATATATATATATAATATCTATATATATATATCTATATATATGTGTATATATATATATATGTATATATATATATATATATATATATATGTATACATATAATATGTATATATATATGTATATATATATATATATATATATATATATATGTATATATATATATATATATATATATATATATATATATATATATATATATATATATATGTATACATATATATATGTATATATATATATGTATATATGTATATATATATATATATATATATATATATATATATATATATATATATATATATATATATATATATATATATATATGCGTGTGAATATACATGTAAATGTGAGTGCATGTTTGTAATTTAATTTCTACTTTGTAAATTCCTTATCATTATTTAAATAATAACAACCGTACATAACTTATCGCTAAATAAGTTTTTGACAAGTTATTAAAAAAATCCATTAATCATATCACTCATACAGCTCCTTTTTCCCATGGCCCTTTTCATTTTTACTTCAAACTAACTTATTGCGATAAGGAATGAAAAGTATATTGTTTATAAGTAACCTTTCTTTGCTCATAATGAAGAAATGAGTAGAGGCTCACAGTTGCCAACTTCCAAGAGAAAAAAAAAAGTATTTTTTAACAAAACATCAAAACAATTGTTGAAAAATAAACTCCATGGCTCTTTCAAGATACATCTCAATCGAACCCGCCTCGTTTAAAATGCGCAATTTTATCTAACAGGAAGGGAGCCATTGGCTCGTCTTTATCAATGAATGTTGCTGAATATCCCCCCGACATCTAACCCTATCAGCATAAGCTTTCCAAGATGAATGAGAAACAGCGTACACTTTGCACTTCCTTGTTTTTCGCAAACGAAACGGAAAACTCGGCTGCAGCCTTTTTCTTATCTCGGTTCAAAACATATCAGATTATTTACTCGGTGGGATGGTGTTGGGCAACAAATTTTAACTAACCAATTATTTATTCTTCTCGCGACTTTGCGATTGCTCTCGAGGTGTCGTTAACCCTTCTATATGCCCCCTTTTCTAGAAAATATTTGCGATATGCGGTACTGCATTTTAATTTGGAAAATTTAATGAAAAGTCAATTGAATGAAATTTAATGAAATTTAATGATCTGGACCGGGTCTCCCAGCGATAAAAATGTAATTAAACCAGATTCAAATGAAAAAGAAATATATTTCAGGTAGTCTTTCCTAACGAAACTTCCGCGGGTTATTAACATAGGATTACTTATCGTTGCTCACCTCTTTTGTATGTACAGTCGAACCCCGTTATAACGAACTTCAAGGGATCAAATGTTTTGTTCGCTTTATCCGGTGGTTCTCTATATCCGACCCCTTAAGAAAAATGCTAGAGTTCACAAAATGTATAACTCATTAGTTGCAATGTGTATTAAAAAATGATTAAATAATGCTGTATTAAAAAATGATTAAATATATTAAAAATGATCATTAATAAATTCAATCGACTAAAATAGATTACATTAAACTGACATAACACTGATTAAATTACTTACAATTGGAAAACGGAGGGACCCAAAATTTTCGTTCGTTATATAAGTGAGTTTGTTATATACCGGGTTCGCTATAACGGAGTTCGACTATATATATGTATGTATGTGTTA
>OU015490.1:64931387-64975435 GCA_907164885.2 Dolomedes plantarius
TTTCCCGAAAAACTTTCCTCTTTACACACCGTTGTTATGGAGCACTCTATGGGTGAATCAGTGTTGTTCCCAATGAGGAGGGAAGCACAGAAACCACCATGCCTTAGCTAGGATTCAAACCCGAGCCTACGCGGTGGAAACCTGCGATTCTAACCACTATGCAATGTTGGCAGGTCGTGAAGAAAAATACACTTTATTAAATGAATCGGAAAGCCCCGTAAACAAATTTGCAGAGCTAGAAAAGGAAACTAAAGACTGAGAACCCTATAAGGAATCAATTTTACCGATGCCGGAATTGCGAGAAAAGTGTTCAGTTGTATAAATTAGGAGTACCCAAAATCGACTTGTAACTTTACCTGTTACAACCAATGACTTGTAAAGAAAAACGAGTACCAGAGTGGAAAAAGCATGTTCTCGCACTTTTATGGTCTGTAATGGAAACAGAGTACTGTAATGGCTAGCACGTGTAAGAATACTTTAACAGTGTTGGTTACGGAGTATAAGGAAAAAAAAAAGTCATTCCTGGTCTTTTCATCGTAATTATCAAGGTAATAATTACAAGATAAAAAGAACTTTTTATATACCATGTTTTTAAATTTCTGTTGAATCATATAAACTTGACAATTCTATGTAATAATAAATACTTTAAAAAAAAATTTTTTTTTGATGAATTATCCCATCAACTTGAAAGATAATAATGAAGTTAATTGGTAGTTAACTTGCGTTTAACTTTTAATTCCCGTCCCTGCCAATAGATGGCTGCACCAGTCTACAAAACAAAATTAACTGAAAATAACTGAAAATGAATTTAATTCTGCTTAAAGATGGCTAAAAGTATTAAAATAATGCATTGTCGTCGTGTTCTGAACTATCCTTAAAGTTTCAAATGTCTAGCTAGTCGGGAAGTTAGTTAAAAATCGATTGCAAGATTTGTACTAGACAAACACACAAACAAGAAAGCGAGTTAATGAAAACATGGTAAAAATCCGTTATTTAAAATACTTTTTTTTTGGTGAGGGGCTTTAATAAAGTGCATTCTACCGTAAGTGCATCAATTTTTGACCCCATTTATACGTGCAGTTTGCAGCAGAAACAACAATATAAAAGCATTTTACGTTTGACCATTGGAATTACTGATCTCTATAATACCTTTTTTAAATCCCGCATAGGCACACTGATAACCATGGACTATACCCCTCTTCGTTACAGCTTTCCCATGTTCCGTCGAACTGCTGTCTTTGTCAGACTTCCAAATTGCATGGAATGCAAATAGCGTCAAGAGATATCAATATTAATTCTGCTTGAAAGCCTGTCATGCAGGCTAAAATAACATGAATGTTAATTTAGCTTGTCATGCACTGATTGTCCCCCGCTTTTCTCTGATTTGTCTAGTATTTTTGTATCCGATCCTAGTTTCTTGTTTTTTCATTACTAACATGTTTTATGCCTCTTTTCTGCTTCTCGTTTTGATGCTATTTTTTCTGCAATATTAAAAGTGTTGGCGCCTTTTGGCGAAATGTCTGTGGCAAACATGATAAAATTTTTCACACTTTATGATCTGCGTTTTTAGTTTTTCTTGATAGCATAGAATTCAAAACTTCCGAAATATATTTGAAGAATTATTGGAACAATTAGCTGCCGCACATTAGCCCCCCCCCCCCCAACCTCTCCTTAAAAAAAAATAACTGTTTTTGTTCTTTTAGACTGTAGCGTCACGACAAGTAGGTAAGGCTATTCTCTCTGAGGCATTTTGAAGAAATTGCACAACTATTGATCCATACCAAGAAAGACAGAGTTCTAATTAAAAGCGAAGGCCAAATTTTTAAAACAAAAACTTAACAATTTATTAACAAAAATAATTAACATTTAAACAGTGCAACATATTCAATTTAAAAATCCCGTGCAGATTCACAACGTACGGAGCCTAAACACACATCCGCACCGGCCGCGTTCTCTAGCGTCTCTCTCCAATGTCTGGACTTTCAAAAGGGGTGGAGGGGCCGCAGATTATCGACTGACAGCTCTTCTTAGACGCCGAACTTTATTACATTGCAGAAACGTTAAGAATCCCCCCACGTGTTCCGAACTGGTGGAACCGAGCAACACATTCCTTGAAAAACACGCAGCTGTGTTTCAAGCTCTTGTGGGGTCTCGGGAAAAAATAAGACCATGTTTCCAGTACGCTATAAGACCGTCTGCACACGGACAACTCAAAAGAAATTGATAACTGACTAAATCACAAACCAGTCCGTGATGAGTCGTAACCTATGTAATTGAATGGCTCACGGAGCAACTCAAAAGAAATTGATAACTGACTCAAATCACAAACCAGTCCGTGATGAGTCGTAACCTATGTAATTGAATGGAGCCATTCAATTACATAGGTTACGACTCATCACGGACTGGTTTGTGATTTGAGTCAGTTATCAATTTCTTTTGAGTTGCTCCGTGTGCAGACGGCCTTAATCTCTTTAATTCTCCTGGCAACAACCGTATATATTAAATTCGAAATGGGCAACCAAAATGCCTGAAACGGCAGCTCGGGTATTGGAGACCATAGGTGAACTGTTTTCTATAATACCAGTTATCACAACGCAGGGCATTGTAAAATTGCAACTTTATGAAGCAGAACCTAGAAAGCAGTCTAATCAGTGGTTTGAAGAAGAAGAAGAAGAAAGAGTACAGCGCTGAAATGAAACAAGTCAAGGCCTTAAGAAAGGGTTGCTCTCTCATTTGGATCCGAGCCGTATCCACTGCAAATAAAAACGATCATTCTCTGCTCACTGCAGTCGATTGATTCCTTTCACAAGATTTCATTGACTCCCCGTTGAAAGGCCTCTTCATTTCCCCAAGTGCTTGCTCTTGACGTGGGATAAAAGAAGACAGGTTTCTCCAATCGCCGAAATTGCTGCGAACTCGATCACTTTGTAACTTTTCGCGGGGATCGAGTTCTCCACTTCACAGCCTTCAATTGCATCGCTTCCCACTTTGAATGCTCATTGTGTGGCAGAGTAAATCGTGCTCTTCTCGATGGAGTTAAGGGCCTTTGGAAATGATGTATTTTTTTGTAAAGTAGTAAGTATCACTCGAAATGAGTAAGATAGAGTATTTGTACGACCTGGTGTCGTAGACTTTCATCCGTGCCATCAGGCAATTACATTGTAATGAAATGAGTCAGTTCCGTGTAAATACCTGCATTTGCGCGTAGTCTGTGCATTGGAAATTAATCTATATATTAAAAATCTAATTTTTCTTTCTTTAATTCAGTATAGCAGATATGGCGCCCAATCACTCCTTGTTTGTGAGAATAATTGTTCCCGAAGTGTTTAAAAGAACAGAAGGAAAAATCCTGTTAAGATTGAATCCCGGGTAATTGAGTCATACGTATTTGTAATTTTGCTATTTTTAACGTAGGATTACGTTCCTCCATAACGGTCCTCCGGAAAGCAAAATTTCAGACGCTAAAACCGTCCGTCGTCGCGAGTTATAATTTTGGCAGCGCGCCAAACCCAGTGTGTATCGCTTGGGCAAGCAATAAACAGTTAAACAGAAAAGTACCAAAATGCGTCAAAATTTTGACACAAACAAACAAACAACACACACACACACACCAAAAAAAAAAAAAAGAAAAAAGATAGAGGTAGGCAACGATAAGTAATCCTACGTTAATAACCCGCCTTAGTTTCGTTAGAAGAGACTACCTGAAATTTTTTTTTAAATTAGTTAATGCATTATGAAGTTTAGATCACAGTGACGAAAGTAGGTTTATTCCGCATACTGTTGCTGCCATCTCTCGGCTTATAAAAGAAACTGTTTTTTGCGACGAAGCTGTTAAAAGAAAATGGACATTAGACGTAGTACATGATCAAACTTAAAAGACAGAAAAAGTGATTTAAATTTACAAGACACAGATGCTCAATGTTGAATTTTCGTATTGTAGTATGGGATACAACATTTGTAGGTTTACATATCATTTGCAATCGTGAAGTTTCTGAATCGCTGCAAAATCAGTTAAGTACAACAAACTACAAAGCTTATAGTAGTTTTTGTACAGGAGTAGGCTTAAAAACTAAATAAATAAGTAAATCTTGTTTAATTATTGATGACAAACTCGCGAACTATTGAATTTCGGAAAGATAACAAGCGAAAGTCAAAGGTTAGATGTGCCTCGATAGGTCAGGCATGTTAATGCAACGAAGGATTCTACCAATGTAGGCATAGCCACCCTGTTCAGGTTGTGCCCCGCACAAAGGTATGGTCGGTGGAAGCGAGGCACGCCATTTCAAGACGATAAATAAATATTTCTATTGGCAAGTTTTGTTTTATGGTGTTGCTAAAATATAACTTTTAACAAAGCCGCCTCTTTTCCATGGGGCGGCTCTGACGTCAGGCTTAGCAGTAACAGGGATTGGCGTACAACACGGTCTCGGCAACTGATCTTGGCGCATCTAGAAGAGTGAGCGATCCATGATCATATTCACCAATTAAGTCGATAAATTTCGCCAAGTAGTAGGCGATTTGAAAAGCATATTGTTATCTAATAGGGTTGCTACAATTTAGCCCTTTTAAATTAAATGGTGCAGGCTCTTTAGCTAGGAAGCGGCCCGCATAATCGACGGTGAACATATCTTATTTACATATACCTAGTTCGAGGGTTTACTGTACTAGTAAAGTTATTAGCTGTTTTCCTCGGATCGTATGAATTATCTTCAGTCTTATTTTTTCTTGTCCTCCGGTCTTCGTTAAATGCAGGTTCCACTGTTGTTGTACTAGTGTGTTTTAAGAGGGGAATTTGTCCGACTACGATGGGTTTCTAACCACAGCGCAGAACAGTTATGATATTATTTTCTTAGCGAGTGAATTATTACAATGTATATATTATGATAACATCCTGCTTCCCTTACCTCCAATTTCCGAGCAGTGAAAAATCGCCGCCCCGCGCTGCCTTGACAGCCCCGAGATTGATTCTGTTTATAAAATGGCGATGAAGGGGAAGAAAATTCTACCGCGGGCGCGCGCCGAGTGAAAAATGCAGGAGCGACTAAAATCGGTACGGAAACGTGCGGGGAGAGAGAGAGAAAAATGATATACTTATTTTTCGAAACGGAAAGACTTCGATAACGCTGTCACGTAACGTTTATGGGAGAAAGTGTGCGACGCCTCTATAAAGAGAGACGCGGGAATATATTGAAACCGGATTTGGTGGTGGCACATCGGATTGGTGCACGCTGCAGTGAAGTGACACAAACGAGGCTAGCGTTAATTCGGAGTAAAATGTAGCGTTAAGTTTTAGAGGGTTAAAGGGGATTGAAAATTGGGAAAATTGTTTTTGAAGAGTGGACTGGACGAGTTTGATTGATGACGTCACAAAACAAAACGAAAAGCCTCGGCAGAATTTAGCTTTAGTAGTAGAGTGTTAAAGGGAAATGAAAATTAAAAGAAAACTGGGAAAATCGTTTTTGGAAACTGACTGGACATTTTTGATTGACGTCGTCGGAAAAAATAGGCGAGGCAAAATGTAGCATTGGATGCCGGTGGCGTAGTGTTTCAAAGCTCCTAGCTGCCACACCACAAGTACAGGGTTTGACGCTGCGACTGGCAAGGTCGACTCAGCCTTTCATCCCTTGAGTGGGTCGATAAAATGAAAACCAAGCATGCTTGGAAACTAACTCTGGGGGTGTCGCGTCAGATTGACCACCTGACCGAGACATATGCTGTATGGCACCCCAAGCCCACGGTCAAGAAAGCGGAGATGGTCACCACCGGCCTTGATCCACATTCGGACTGATGCGCCATGAATTTAGTTTAAAATGTAGCATTAGTTGTAAAGTGTTAAGGGGAAAGGAAAATTTAAAACAAAATTAGGAAAATCCTCATTTTGAAGTGACTGGACGTGTTTTATTGGTGACTTAAAAGCAGAAATTAACTTTAGTAGTAGAGTGTTAAAGGGGAATGAAAATTAAAGGAAAATTCGGACAATCGTTTTTGGAAACTGGCTATACATTGATGACGTCACAAAAAGCAATTCGAGGCGAAATGTAACATTGTTGTAGAGTGTTTTGGGGAAATGAAAGTTTAAAAAAAATTTGGAAAATCGCTTTTGAAAACTACACTTGATATATTTGATTGATGACGTCAGGAAAAGGTGATTCAAAATAGAGCATTAGTTGTAGAGTGTTAAAGGGGAATGTAAATTTAAAGAAAATTGGGATAGTTGTTTTGAAAACTAACCTGACATATTTGACCGATGACGTCACAAAAAATGCTAGGCAAATGTAATGTAACGTCGTGGGTCTTTTCTGGGGAAAAAAAGACCACCTAAGCGCCAGAGCTCTCTTTTTCCATGGAGGCCTGGTTCCGTGAAAACCAAGGGGCCTTTTAATTACAAACAGTCGCCTCGCTTTTTTTCTACGAGACACCGCTGACAAAGGGAAAATCTAGTGACGCTGACCCCCCGTGGGACTGAAAAGATGATACACATCCGTTGATCGTTCACCGAGCGGGGAGCGGAAATTGACCAGCGCCGGAGGGCCGCAGCGTGAAAAGCGCGGGAAATTTCTCCCGCGCTTTTCACGCTGTGTTTTAAGTTTTGTGTTTTAAAGTTTTGTCACTCGGGTGTTTTTTCGACCACGGGGACGTCACAGTAACATTAGTATACAGTGTAAAAGGAAAATAAACTATTTAAGAAAATTGGGATGATATCCTTTTTGAAAACTAGACTGGGCATATTTGATTGGTGACGTAACAACAAAAAACAACAAACAAACAACACCCCCCCCCAAAAAAAAAGAAAAAAAAAAAAAAAAAAAAAAAGTGGCAGAATGTTGCATTAGTTATAGAGCGCTAAGACGATAGAAAGTCGAAAGAAAATTAGGACCAATCGTTTCTCAAAACTAGACTGGATTTATTTGATTGGTGACGACAAAAAAAATTTGGAAAACATTCATGTTATCTGGAATATGTCTGTGTCGAAATAAAACACTTATTACGGTGTGTATTGAAATCGAAATCTTAACTTATGAAGAGTGGGTGGATTTACGGGTTTATGATTAAATATTTTGGGTTGAATCGGGGGCAGGGCCGTGAGAGTGGATCACGTGATCGCGTTGACCACTGCCCCGCACTCGCACGCTTGTGGTAACGTCACCCCAGTATTCTGCCCTATGTCTTGTGTGGAGATGGTCGCGAATGTCGTGTAGAAACAATCTCTTCGTGTAGAGATTTTGTAAGCACATCTTGGTGCTAAATCAACTACCATCTTGCCAACGGCAATTCAATGTATTGTACATATCTTGTGTATATAAATTACATTAGGACTTTCTTGGGAACTCAAGAGAGTTTTATGTAGTTTGTCTTCGTGTGAAATAATTCCTAAGTAATATTTTTGTATAATGTATGTGTTTGATGTAAAACAAAGTTCACGCAGATACAAGGAGATCGATTAGACTTCACTGCCGTAGCAGCACTGTAAAATTGATATTTTCTTTCAAATGTCATTTTAAAGCTGAAACACCATTAAAGGTATCATCGTTTTTATGTAAATACTAGCTGAAAACCCGCGCTTCGCTACGGAGTACATTCAAATTAAATACAACGGTCAAAGTATGCAATTTATGCCAAAAAATAAATATATATTTATAATAAATGCGATGATCAATGTATACAATTGATGTAAAATATATATCTATATATATATATTTATAAAAAAATCGTAAGGGATATGCATTTTTTTTTGGATAATATCCAATCGTCTGCTGCATTAGAAAGAGAAAAAAATATTTTTTTTGTCTATTAGTTGTTACGCACGTGACGATAAATTTATTGAAAGTACCAGAAAAAGAAATCACGTGATCATTTAATAAATTAAATTCTAAAAATTAATCTTTAAAAATTCACCAAAAATCAGGAAATGGAGGTAAAATTCGAAAAAAAAATTCATTTTGAAGGAATTTTTATGATCTTTCTCGTGATAAATTTTATAACCCTCAATGTATTATTTTAAATGCAAACGTAAAAAAAGTTTAAAAACAGCTTAAAAACTTAATTTAAAAAAATATAGGAAGAATTTTTGAAAAATCTTTCTTAGTGCACCCCTACACTATTAGAAGAATCGCCATGCAAAATTTCAGCCCTTTAGGTCCAGCGGTTTGGTCTGTGCGTTGTATGTCAGTCAGTCAGTGAATGAATGAGTCCAGTTACGGAACTGTTTTATATATAGATAATTGGTATTATTCGAAACAATCAAGCCGATTCGAAATAATTGCCAACTCTTGCTTTTTAAACTACACATGTAGATTCCGCAGTTTGAGGCTCAGCCACAAAAATTTTTGGCTTTAGTTACACCTGCGTCGCACTGCATGTAATATCGTCTGCATGTATGATTCATTTCCGCTTTCCTCCCTCCCCTTCTTTGAAAGATACCTAACTGACAGGACGACACTTTGAAACAATAACAATTGTTTTAGACACAAATAGAAAGTGAAAAAACACCCTCCCGAGGCGAACAAAAGACCTAGATAATGAAACTGAAATCATCTCCAGCACCCAGAGTGTTAATAAACGAGCTTTATATATATATATATATATTTTTTTTTAAGCCATCTCCAAACTTTCCTCGGTGGAATTCCGTCCCACGCTCGCCAATCAGTCACACTGGCTTCGGTGTCTGCAGAGGGAAAAAATCATGGAGACAAAGAGGGGGGGGGCGAGGTAGTAAGCAGTAAGACCAAAAGGAGCTTTCTTTTCCGCCTGAAATTCACCTCTCCTAATGGACACGTCTCCACAGAGGATGAGAGACTTAACAATCGGGAGTGTTTTTTTTTATCTATTATTTCTTTTGGTCTTCTAACGTCAGGTCTTGATTTGATGACTTAGAGGAACGCTTTTACTAAAAGTTTTAACAACGAGAAACGGCCATTTTTATTAGAGGGCTTCGTGTCCATATTTCATGATAATGTCAAAGTGTCGTGGAGTGTGTACGTTTGCCAAAAATCACAAAGGAAGTGTATGTATAAGAGTCTATCTATGTTTTTCCTCTTCGTCATCGTCTCATTGATGAGTACAGGGTTTCTTTCCTTAGAAGTATATATATATATATATATATATATATATATATTATATATATATATTATATATATATATAATATTATATATATATATAATATATTATATATATATATAAAGAGCTCGTCTGTTTGTTTGTCCGCTATAGAATCATAGACTGTTTCAACCCACCGGGCCCAAATTCGGCACAATTAATGTTTAGGACCCGAGAAACTTAAATCAGGAAAAACGAAATTTGGGGCTCAATTAGTTTTTAAAATTAAATTTTTCATGATTTTTGTGTCTCTAAGAGGTGCGCGACACCTGTGGAGCCCTTCACCAAACCAGCTGCGTTAAGAGATATGGTTTGGGGGGTGACGGGGGGGTCAAATTCCAATGCGCGGAGGAAGAGGGTTGGTAATGACCTTTGGCCCTGGCTCCCCAATAAACACAACTGGCCAGATGAACATGAAGAGCGGGGGTGCAGCCCAGTTTTTTTGATGGAATGCATGAAAATTTTATCTATATATCTACCCGGGCAACGCCGGGCAATAATGCTAGTATTATGATAGATATATATATATATATAATATATATATATATATATATATATATATATATATATCTATATATATATATTATATTATATACTAGCATTATTGCCCGGCGTTGCCCGGGTAGATATATAGATAAAAAATTTTCATGCATTCCATCAAAAAATACTGGGCTGCACCCCCGCTCTTCATGTTCATCTGGCCAGTTGTGTTTATTTGGGGAGCCAGGGCCAAAGGTCATTACCAACCCTCTTCCTCCCGCGCATTGGAATTTGACCCCCCCCGTCACCCCCCAAACCATATCTCTTAACGCAGCTGGTTGTGGTGAAGGGGCTCCACAGGTGGTCGCGCACCTCTTAGAGACACAAAAATCATGAAAAATTTAATTTTAAAAACTAATTGAGCCCCAAATTTCGTTTTTCCTGATTTAAGTTTCTCGGGTCCTAAACATTAATTGTGCCGAATTTGGTCCCGGTGGGTGAAACAGTCTATGATTCTATAGCGGACAAACAAACAGACGAGCTCTTTATATATATATATATATATATATATATATATATATATATATATATATATATATATATATATATATATATATATATATATATATATATATATATATATATATATATATACTTTCTAAGGAAAAGAAACCCTGTACTCAATCAATGAGACGATGACGAAGAGGAAAAACATAGAAGAGACTCTTATACATACACTTCCTTTGTGATTTTTGGCAAACGTACACACTCCACGACACTTTGACATTAATCATGAAATATGGACACGAAGCCCTCTAATAAAAATGGCCGTTTCTCGTTGTTAAAAACTTTTAGTAAAAGCGTTCCTCTATAAGTCAAAATCAAGACCTGACGTTAGAAGAACCAAAAGAAATAATAGATAAAAAAAAACACTCCCGATTGTTAGTCTCTCATCCTCTGTGGAGAGCGTGTCCATTAGGAGAGGTGAATTTCAGCGGAAAAGAAAGCTCCTTTTTGGTCTTACTGCTTACTACCTCGCCCCCCCCCCTCCTTTGTCCCATGATTTTTTCCCTCTGCAGACACCGAAGCCAGGTGTGACTGATTGGCGAGCGTGGGACGGAATTCCACCGAGGAAAAGTTTGGAGATGGCTTTAAAATTATATATATAGTATATATAAAGCTCAGTTTATTAACAACTCTGGGTGCGGGAGATTGATTCTAGTTTCATTATCTAGGTCTTTTGTTCGCCTCGGGAGGGTGTTTTTTTCACTTTCTATTTTGTCTAAAACAATTGTTATTGTTTTCAAAGTTGTCGTCCTGTCAGTTAGGTTCTTCAAAGAGAGGGGGAGGGAGGGAAAGCGAGAAATGAATCATACATGCAGACGATATTACATGCAGTGCGACGCAGGTGTAACTAAATGCCAAAAATTTTGTGGCTGAGCCTCAAAACTGCGGAATCTACATGTGTAGTTTAAAAAGCAAGAGTTGGCAATTATTTCGAATCGGCTTGATTGTTCGAATAATACCAATTATCTATATATATAAAACAGTTCCGTAACTGACTCATTCATTCACTGACTGACTGACATACAACGCACAGACCAAACCGCTGGACCTAAAGGGCTGAAATTTTGCATGGCGATTCTTCTAATAGTGTAGGGGTGCACTAAGAAAGATTTTTCAAAAATTCTTCCTAGATTTTTTTAAATTAAGTTTTTAAGCTGTTTTTTAAACTTTTTTTACGTTTGCATTTAAAATAATACATTGAGGGTTATAAAATTTATATCACGAGAAAGATCATAAAAATTCCTTCAAAATGAATTTTTTTTTGAATTTTTACCTCCATTTCCTGATTTTTGGTGAATTTTTAAAGATTAATTTTTAGAATTTAATTTATTAAATGCTGATCACGTGATTTCTTTTTCTGGTACTTTCAATAAATTTATCGTCACGTGCGTAACAACTAAATAGACAAAAAAAATATTTTTTTCTCTTTCTAATGCAGCAGGACGATTGGATATTATCCAAAAAAAAATGCATATCCCTTACGATTTTTTTATAAATATATATATATAGATAGATATATATTTTACATCAATTGTATACACTGATCATCGCATTTATTATAAATATATATATTTATTTTTTGGCATAAATTGCATACTTTGACCGTTGTATTTAATTTGAATGTACTCCGTAGCGAAGCGCGGGTTTTCAGCTAGTATTTACATAAAAACGATGATACCTTTTAAGGTAGTTGTACAGCTTTAAAATGACATTTTGAAAGAAAATATCAATTTTACAGTGCTGCTACGGCAGTGAAGTCTAATCGATCTCCTTGTATCTGCGTGAACTTTGTTTTACATCAAACACTACATACATTATACAAAAAATATTACTTAGGAATTATTTCACACGAAGACAAACTACATAAAACTCTCTTGAGTTCCCAAGAAAGTCCTAATGTAATTTATATACAACAAGATATGTACAATACATTGAATTGCCGTTGGCAAGATGGTAGTTGATTTAGCACCAAGATGTGCTTACAAAATCTCTACACGAAGAGATTGTTTCTACACGACATTCGCGACCATCTCCACACAAGACATAGGGCAGAATACTGGGGTGACGTTAACACAAGCGTGCGAGTGCGGGGCAGTGGTCAACGCGATCACGTGATCCACTCTCACGGCCCTGCCCCCGATTCAACCCAAAATATTTAATACATAAACCCGTAAATCCACCCACTCTTCATAAGTTAAGATTTCGATTTCAATACACACCGTAATAAGTGTTTATTTCGACACAGACATATTCCAGATATACATGAATGTTTTCCCAAATATTTTTTTTGTCGTCACCAATCAAATAAATCCAGTCTAGTTTTGAGAAACGATTGGTCCTAATTTTCTTTCGACTTTCTATCGTCTTTAGCGCTCTATAACTAATGCAACATTCTGCCACTTTTTTTTTTTTTTTTTTTTTTTTTTTTTTTTTTTTTTTTTTTTGGGGGGGGGGGTGTTGTTTGTTTGTTTGTTTTTTGTTGTTACGTCACCAATCAAATATGCCCAGTCTAGTTTTCAAAAAGGATATCATCCCAATTTTCTTAAATATTTTATTTTCCTTTTACACTGTATAACTAATGTTACTGTGACGTCCCCGTGGTCGAAAAAAACACACGAGTGACAAAACTTTAAAACACAGAGCTTATATTAAAAAATTCCTATATGCATTTTTACATATATACAAGCAGAGAGACTATGAGAGATATTCTCAAAACAAACACAAAAAAGAAAAATCGCTAGAGTTCGGATCTCGCCGGTCAGCAACCTGGGATGGCTTTTTCTCCGATCCTTCGCTGATGTGGATCCCGGTTGCGGTCCCTTCTGGTCTTCACTATCTCACCGCCGAACTGCACTTCAGCGGACTGACCGTGGCTCAACACAATCTCTCAGGGTTCGCGGGATCTTGGTCTCCGCACAGCACACTATCGGCACTGCTGTAGACGGGACTCTGCGATGCTCAACACAAAACTCCGGGGCAGTTTTAGGTACCCCTACTTATCTCTCCGTCCGACGGGAGAAATTTCCCGCGCTTTTCACGCTGCGGCCCTCCGGCGCTGGTCAATTTCCGCTCCCACGCTCGGTGAACGATCAACGGATGTGTATCATCTTTTCAGTCGCCACGGGGGGTCAGCGTCACTAGATTTTCCCTTTGTCAGCGGTGTCTCGTAGAAAAAAGAAGCGAGGCGACTGTTTGTAATTAAAAGGCCCCTTGGTTTTCACGGAACCAGGCCTCCATGGAAAAAGAGAGCTCTGGCGCTTAGGTGGTCTTTTTTTCCCCAGAAAAAGACCCACGACGTTACATTACATTTGCCTAGCATTTTTTTGTGACGTCATCGGTCAAATATGTCAGGTTTAGTTTTCAAAAACAACTATCCCAATTTTCTTTAAATTTACATTCCCCTTTAACACTCTACAACTAATGCTCTATTTTGAATCACCTTTTTCCTGACGTCATCAATCAAATATATCAAGTGTAGTTTTCAAAAGCGATTTTCCAAATTTTTTTTAAACTTTCATTTCCCCAAAACACTCTACAACAATGTTACATTTCGCCTCGAATTGCTTTTTGTGACGTCATCAATGTATAGCCAGTTTCCAAAAACGATTGTCCGAATTTTCCTTTAATTTTCATTCCCCTTTAACACTCTACTACTAAAGTTAATTTCTGCTTTTAAGTCACCAATAAAACACGTCCAGTCACTTCAAAAATGAGGATTTTCCTAATTTTGTTTTAAATTTTCCTTTCCCCTTAACACTTTACAACTAATGCTACATTTTAAACTAAATTCATGGCGCATCAGTCCGAATGTGGATCAAGGCCGGTGGTGACCATCTCCGCTTTCTTGACCGTGGGCTTGGGGTGCCATACAGCATATGTCTCGGTCAGGTGGTCAATCTGACGCGACACCCCCAGAGTTAGTTTCCAAGCATGCTTGGTTTTCATTTTATCGACCCACTCAAGGGATGAAAGGCTGAGTCGACCTTGTCCAGTCGCAGCGTCAAACCCTGTACTTGTGGTGTGGCAGCTAGGAGCTTTGAAACACTACGCCACCGGGCATCCAATGCTACATTTTGCCTCGCACTATTTTTTCCGACGACGTCAATCAAAAAATGTCCAGTCAGTTTCCAAAAACGATTTTCCCAGTTTTCTTTTAATTTTCATTTCCCTTTAACACTCTACTACTAAAGCTAAATTCTGCCGAGGCTTTTTCGTTTTTGTTTTGTGACGTCATCAATCAAACTCGTCCAGTCCACTCTTCAAAAACAATTTTCCCAATTTTCAATCCCCTTTAACCCTCTAAAACTTAACGCTACATTTTACTCCGAATTAACGCTAGCCTCGTTTGTGTCACTTCACTGCAGCGTGCACCAATCCGATGTGCCACCACCAAATCCGGTTTCAATATATTCCCGCGTCTCTCTTTATAGATAGGCGTCGCACACTTTCTCCCATAAACGTTACGTGACAGCGTTATCGAAGTCTTTCCGTTTCGAAAAATAAGTATATCATTTTTCTCTCTCTCTCCCCGCACGTTTCCGTACCGATTTTAGTCGCTCCTGCATTTTTCACTCGGCGCTCGCCCGCGGTAGAATTTTCTTCCCCTTCATCGCCATTTTATAAACAGAATCAATCTCGGGGCTGTCAAGGCAGCGCGGGGCGGCGATTTTTCACTGCTCGGAAATTGGAGGTAAGGGAAGCAGGATGTTATCATAATATATACATTGTAATAATTCACTCGCTAAGAAAAATAATATCATAACTGTTCTGCGCTGTGGTTAGAAACCCATCGTAGTCGGACAAATTCCCCTCTTAAAACACACTAGTACAACAACAGTGGAACCTGCATTTAACGAAGACCGGAGGACAAGAAAAAATATAAGACTGAAGATAATTCATTACGATCCGAGGAAAACAGCTAATAACTTTACTAGTACAGTAAACCCTCGAACTAGGTATATGTAAATAAGATATGTTCACCGTCGATTATGCGGGCCGCTTCCTAGCTAAAGAGCCTGCACCATTTAATTTAAAAGGGCTAAATTGTAGCAACCCTATTAGATAACAATATGCTTTTCAAATCGCCTACTACTTGGCGAAATTTATCGACTTAATTGGTGAATATGATCATGGATCGCTCACTCTTCTAGATGCGCCAAGATCAGTTGCCGAGACCGTGTTGTACGCCAATCCCTGTTACTGCTAAGCCTGACGTCAGAGCCGCCCCATGGAAAAGAGGCGGCTTTGTTAAAAGTTATATTTTAGCAACACCATAAAACAAAACTTGCCAATAGAAATATTTATTTATCGTCTTGAAATGGCGTGCCTCGCTTCCACCGACCATACCTTTGTGCGGGGCACAACCTGAACAGGGTGGCTATGCCTACATTGGTAGAATCCTTCGTTGCATTAACATGCCTGACCTATCGAGGCACATCTAACCTTTGACTTTCGCTTGTTTATCTTTCCGAAATTCAATAGTTCGCGAGTTTGTCATCAATAATTAAACAAGATTTACTTATTTATTTAGTTTTTAAGCCTACTCCTGTACAAAAACTACTATAAGCTTTGTAGTTTGTTGTACTTAACTGATTTTGCAGCGATTCAGAAACTTCACGATTGTAAATGATATGTAAACACTACAAATGTTGTATCCCATACTACAATACGAAAATTCAACATTGAGCATCTGTGTCTTGTAAATTTAAATCACTTTTTCTGTCTTTTAAGTTTGATCATGTACTACGTCTAATGTCCATTTTCTTTTAACAGCTTCGTCGCAAAAAACAGTTTCTTTTATAAGCCGAGAGATGGCAGCAACAGTATGCGGAATAAACCTACTTTCGTCACTGTGATCTAAACTTCATAATGCATTAACTAATTAAAAAAAAAATTTCAGGTAGTCTCTTCTAACGAAACTAAGGCGGGTTATTAACGTAGGATTACTTATCGTTGCCTACCTCTATCTTTTTTCTTTTTTTTTTGGTGTGTGTGTGTGCGTGTGTGTGTGTGTGTTTGTTTGTTTGTTTGTGTCAAAATTTTGACGCATTTTGGTACTTTTCTGTTTAACTGTTTATTGCTTGCCCAAGCGATACACACTGGGTTTGGCGCGCTGCCAAAATTATAACTCGCGACGACGGACGGTTTTAGCGTCTGAAATTTTGCTTTCCGGAGGACCGTTATGGAGGAACGTAATCCTACGTTAAAAATAGCAAAATTACAAATACGTATGACTCAATTACCCGGGATTCAATCTTAACCGGATTTTTCCTTCTGTTCTTTTAAACACTTCGGGAACAATTATTCTCACAAACAAGGAGTGATTGGGCGCCATATCTGCTATACTGAATTAAAGAAAGAAAAAATTAGATTTTTAGTAATATATAGATTAATTTCCAATGCACAGACTACGCGCAAATGCAGGTATTTACACGGAACTGACTCATTTCATTACATATGTAATTGCCTGATGGCACGGATGAAAGTCTACGACACCAGGTCGTACAAATACTCTATCTTACTCATTTCGAGTGATACTTACTACTTTACAAAAAAATACATCATTTCCAAAGGCCCTTAACTCCATCGAGAAGAGCACGATTTACTCTGCACACACAATGAGCATTCAAAGTGGGAAGCGATGCAATTGAAGGCTGTGAAGTGGAGAACTCGATCCCCGCGAAAAGTTACAAAGTGATCGAGTTCGCAGCAATTTCGGCGATTGGAGAAACCTGTCTTCTTTTATCCCACGTCAAGAGCAAGCACTTGGGGAAATGAAGAGGCCTTTCAACGGGGAGTCAATGAAAATCTTGTGAAAGGAATCAATCGACTGCAGTGAGCAGAGAATGATCGTTTTTATTTGCAGTGGATACGGCTCGGATCCAAATGAGAGAGCAACCCTTTCTTAAGGCCTTGACTTGTTTCATTTCAGCGCTGTACTCTTTCTTCTTCTTCTTCTTCAAACCACTGATTAGACTGCTTTCTAGGTTCTGCTTCATAAAGTTGCAATTTTACAATGCCCTGCGTTGTGATAACTGGTATTATAGAAAACAGTTCACCTATGGTCTCCAATACCCGAGCTGCCGTTTCAGGCATTTTGGTTGCCCATTTCGAATTTAATATATACGTTTGTTGCCAGGAGAATTAAAGATATTAAGGCCGTCTGCACACGGAGCAACTCAAAAGAAATTGATAACTGACTCAAATCACAAACCAGTCCGTGATGAGTCGTAACCTATGTAATTGAATGGCTCCATTCAATTACATAGGTTACGACTCATCACGGACTGGTTTGTGATTTGAGTCAGTTATCAATTTCTTTTGAGTTGCTCCGTGAGCCATTCAATTACATAGGTTACGACTCATCACGGACTGGTTTGTGATTTGAGTCAGTTATCAATTTCTTTTGAGTTGCTCCGTGTGCAGACGGTCTTATAGCGTACTGGAAACATGGTCTTATTTTTTCCCGAGACCCCACAAGAGCTTGAAACACAGCTGCGTGTTTTTCAAGGAATGTGTTGCTCGGTTCCACCAGTTCGGAACACGGGGGGGGGGATTCTTAACGTTTCTGCAATGTAATAAAGTTCGGCGTCTAAGAAGAGCTGTCAGTCGATAATCTGCGGCCCCTCCACCCCTTTTGAAAGTCCAGACATTGGAGAGAGACGCTAGAGAACGCGGCCGGTGCGGATGTGTGTTTAGGCTCCGTACGTTGTGAATCTGCACGGGATTTTTAAATTGAATATGTTGCACTGTTTAAATGTTAATTATTTTTGTTAATAAATTGTTAAGTTTTTGTTTTAAAAATTTGGCCTTCGCTTTTAATTAGAACTCTGTCTTTCTTGGTATGGATCAATAGTTGTGAAATTTCTTCAAAATGCCTCAGAGAGAATAGCCTTACCTACTTGTCGTGACGCTACAGTCTAAAAGAACAAAAACAGTTATTTTTTTTTAAGGAGAGGTTGGGGGGGGGGGGGCTAATGTGCGGCAGCTAATTGTTCCAATAATTCTTCAAATATATTTCGGAAGTTTTGAATTCTATGCTATCAAGAAAAACTAAAAACGCAGATCATAAAGTGTAAAAAAATTTTATCATGTTTGCCACAGACATTTCGCCAAAAGGCGCCAACACTTTTAATATTGCAGAAAAAATAGCATCAAAACGAGAAGCAGAAAAGAGGCATAAAACATGTTAGTAATAAAAAAACAAGAAACTAGGATCGGATACAAAAATACTAGACAAATCAGAGAAAAGCGGGGGACAATCAGTGCATGACAAGCTAAATTAACATTCATGTTATTTTAGCCTGCATGACAGGCTTTCAAGCAGAATTAATATTGATATCTCTTGACGCTATTTGCATTCCATGCAATTTGGAAGTCTGACAAAGACAGCAGTTCGACGGAACATGGGAAAGCTGTAACGAAGAGGGGTATAGTCCATGGTTATCAGTGTGCCTATGCGGGATTTAAAAAAGGTATTATAGAGATCAGTAATTCCAATGGTCAAACGTAAAATGCTTTTATATTGTTGTTTCTGCTGCAAACTGCACGTATAAATGGGGTCAAAAATTGATGCGCTTACGGTAGAATGCACTTTATTAAAGCCCCTCACCAAAAAAAAAGTATTTTAAATAAACGGATTTTTACCATGTTTTCATTAACTCGCTTTCTTGTTTGTGTGTTTGTCTAGTACAAATCTTGCAATCGATTTTTAACTAACTTCCCGACTAGCTAGACATTTGAAACTTTAAGGATAGTTCAGAACACGACGACAATGCATTATTTTAATACTTTTAGCCATCTTTAAGCAGAATTAAATTCATTTTCAGTTATTTTCAGTTAATTTTGTTTTGTAGACTGGTGCAGCCATCTATTGGCCGGGACGGGAATTAAAAGTTAAACGCAAGTTAACTACCAATTAACTTCATTATTATCTTTCAAGTTGATGGGATAATTCATCAAAAAAAAATTTTTTTTTAAGTATTTATTATTACATAGAATTGTCAAGTTTATATGATTCAACAGAAAATTTAAAAACATGGTATATAAAAAGTTCTTTTTATCTTGTAATTATTACCTTGATAATTTACGATGAAAAGACCAGGAATGACTTTTTTTTTTTCCTTATACTCCGTAACACAACACTGTTAAAGTATTCTTACACGTGCTAGCCATTACAGTACTCTGTTTCCATTACAGACCATAAAAGTGCGAGAACATGCTTTTTCCACTCTGGTACTCGTTTTTCTTTACAAGTCATTGGTTGTAACAGGTAAAGTTACAAGTCGATTTTGGGTACTCCTAATTTATACAACTGAACACTTTTCTCGCAATTCCGGCATCGGTAAAATTGATTCCTTATAGGGTTCTCAGTCTTTAGTTTCCTTTTCTAGCTCTGCAAGTTTGTTTACGGGGCTTTCCGATTCATTTAATAAAGTGTATTTTTCTTCACGACCTGCCAACATTGCATAGTGGTTAAAATCGCAGGTTTCCACCGCGTAGGCTCGGGTTTGAATCCTAGCTAAGGCATGGTGGTTTCTGTGCTTCCCTCCTCATTGGGAACAACACTGATTCACCCATAGAGTGCTCCCATAACAACGGTGTGTAAAGAGGAAAGTTTTCGGGAAAAGCACCTGACGATCTGGACCCCCCCCTCCCTCCAATAAATAAATAAATAAATAAAAATAATAATAATAATAAATAAAATAAAATAAATAAATAAACAAGTAAATTCTTTGACTGTTATTATAGTTAGAAAACCATTCGATTCTTTTCACAATACAGACTTTTCCGTGGTGTTACAATAAGATCAAATTTTAGAGGTTGTTGAAAGCGGGAATTGACGACACAAGATACCCGTATGCTGCGAATGACTTTTACTTCGTGCGCTTTACCTAAAAGAAGCAGAATGGAAGTAATAATTTTCAGACAATTTCTCACACCTTGGTCTAACATTAAATCCTCATTATGAGAACATAAAGCAAGTGAAATCGGCATTTCTTCACTAACACCAACAACAGAGCAATATAACATTCGAATTTTAATAATGCCAATGTGCGTCGAATATAAATCAGTTTCAAAAATTAAAATTTTAACACTTACAGAAAACACCAACCACCAAGAGAGTAAAAATGCAGCCTAGCTTCGACTACTTACCTAAAATAATAAAAAAGAGACATGAATTAGTATAATAGATCTAAATATATCAGCATGAACACAAGAATATTAAAAAGTCAATAGCTTGTAATTGCGATATGAAATAATCACAATGTATGACGAAAACACAATTATGGGTCGATTTTGGTAAACACATACGAATAATATTATATATATATATATATATATATATATATATATATATATATATATATAGCACCACTGTTTAAAGAAGGGCTCTCCTTCACCGCCTCCCCCCCCCCCGGCTAGTAAATAACATCCGTACAATACTTCTTATTGGATCAATGGCATTATAAATACATGAAAAACTAGGTAGGTTTCAGTATAACACCAGCTTAAGGCGGCTTTGTATTAAGATACAAATATAAACGACCCAACCTTTCGGTTATGCGTTTAAAAAAAAAAAAAAAAAACTAGGGGGGGGGGGACTTATGCTAATTGTGTAACACACAACGAAATAGAATATCTATGAAATCGGATAATGAACAGCCATAAGGGCCATAACTATTTTTCTTATGGCTCTTCTACAGTAATAATCATTATAAAACCTATTCTTATTCCAGATATCAATATTGGTAGGTAAGCTTCTGCGTATATTATTAAATTGACTGCATACTATCATACAGTGCTCCACCGATTGTTCCGCACCACAAGAGCAAGTGCTACTTTTTCCGTGAAACCTGCTTTGATAACTACCAAATGACCCATGTCCAGTGATTGCTTGGTTTATGTAAAAATCTGCACTTAGCCTGTCAGTTTTAACTTGAGGAAAAATTTCTCTTACTCTAGTTCCAGCAGTTGTATTGTTCCACCTATCTTGCCAGACGTGTTCCGCCATTTGAAATAATTTTGCCTTTACTTGATTTCTAGTCCATTTAATTTCTTTATTTATTACTTCCAATTTAGTTGCTTCTTTTGCAGTCTGATCAACTGCTTCATTTTTATCAATCCCAATATGCGCTTTTATCCAATGTAGTGCGACATTAAGTCCCGAAGTTTGAACTAATTTTTTGATGTTATCCACCATCTCACTTTTAAAACTGAGTGTATTTAATGCCTGTAACGCACTACGTGAGTCTGAATAAATATCAATTGCTTTATGACCTTGTCCAATAGCATCTTCAATAGCCAGTTGTATTGCATACAGTTCAGCACTGAAGGAACTCGCATTATCAGATAGCCTTTGTTTTATTTCCAATGCTTTTAAATCCTTAATATATTTATTAATACCTGCCCCAGTTTTTCCATTCATGCGGGAGCCATCCGTGTAATAATTAATATCAGTAATTGGAATTAAATCAAATGTCCAGTATATTGTCCATAAATCAGTCTCACGTTGTATAGGTCTGTTCGCCAATTCGCAATTATTTTTGCTAAAATTTATATCCATAACTTTTATTCCTTGTTCCTTGTAATATATTTCAAACATTTTGTAGTCAATTTCAGCTCTGAGATCTAAAGGCATACAACCTGCCAGTACGGCCAATGCGTTCGTTGAAACTGTTTTATAGCATTTTGTAATGCTCAGTAAGAAAGGTCTTTGAATTTTATTTAATAAATTGTTTTGTCTTACTGTATTCTTGAACCAGAATGGGGCCCCATAAAGGATAATTTTTTCTATTATTACTTTATATATTTCTTTCAATATACTGGGCCTGAAGCCCCAAGTCTTCTTACTGTACCTTGCCAGACCGTACATCACTCTAAGAGCCTTATCCTGTACTTCCACCAGATGTTGTATAAAATTTAGGTCTTTATCCAAGAGTATACCCCAAAACGGCTTTGTATTAAGAAAAAAATCGTATTTCCCTTTTCCTCTTCTTGCAGACTCTTGTGGTGGGAGGAGTCCAGTTGACAGTTCGATAATTCACATTTGGAGATTGACATTTTGAGGGATTGTAATGGCTCTCTCTCTATAGGGGGTTGTTAAGCACTGTCCCCAAATTATTTATTTAAAATATATTTTTGCCAACTATTTACAGGTACATAAATGCTGATAATCAAATAAAATTGGTATTGTCAGATAGCCTGAACTTTGCTGCAAAGCGCTACAGGATTCATTTTATAAATTTCGTCCACCGAAGGAATTTATGAGCGTTTAAAACACACTATACCAGATTTTCCCGCGGATAATTTAAAATTTAAAATATTAATTGCATTTTAAAAAAATGTACACAAATATAAAATTTCTTTCTCTATGAGGGAGTACAATTTTTTTAAAAAAATCTTTGAATCCAAGTCGACAATCCGTGGACAAATTTTCTCCATAGGTTAAAATTGAGGTGAGCGAATCCAATGGGGTTAGTACATAACAGCCTTAACCCTTCGGTGGGAACATGATTCTTTTCCCGCTGAGTGGGAACATCTGCCTGGAAAGCAGGTATTGATGGAATATCTCCTTCCCAGGTATTCCTAACTAGAATTTCAGAGGGTATTTGTGGTTTATTACATTTCGTGGTAGCCACAATCGTCAAACCATTTCTCCCCAATTCTTGACTAGCTTCTATTGAACAGAACCAATTATCAAAGGTTATATTACGGTTCGTTTGGTAGAGGCATTTGGTTAGTCGAACGAGTGATTGGGTTGGGATTTTTAATTTTTGCTCTGATAAATCTAATTTTTACCTGAACCATAGCAGGCTGGCGTCACGAATCACCCTTCCACACTGAAGACAAGATGTTGACTGAAGTATGTGTAGACTCACAGTACCCGAGGTCGAAGGGTAGGGGGACCCAGCGTTGAATAAAGAAACCATAGCGTTGAATAAAGAAACCTGAGAGGCGATGTTTCCACCAAAGGGTTAAACAAATGTCCTAATTCGAAGTTTAAATACCCAATAAAACAACCACTAGAAAACACGGTACAGCTTTGTTAGACGCACCTCCCTGCAAAGTTTGACGATTTTGTGTATGGTGAGATTTTGTTTTTTGCGGATTTAGTCATGTGCGGTTGTGGCAGTAATTAGATTGAGATTTTAAATTTAATAATAAATAATGAGATTTATAATTTTGATTGTTTTCTTAATTTTTAACATTAGCGCAGAGTTGAGAATTTTATTTTCTTGATTGCATGTAAAATGCATGCGCAGTTTGCATATAAATTGCATGAGCAGTTTGACTACTAAATGCAAATTGAATATTTATTTTGCATATTTATTTTCTTGTTTGCATATAAACATTATGCATTTACATATAACTTTTCGCCAACGGAGGTGCGTAGGCGCAAAAACAAAAATTTGGCGCCAACTTTTCACCAATAGAGGTGCATCTGACAAAGCTGTTCCGAAAACACTATGGCTAAACAATAAGTAAGCAGTCCATCGAACTTTTCTTTAACTCTCTTTGAAAAGTTCTACAAACCCAGAACACGAGTCTGACATCCCTTATGCTGCAGTCACACACATCTAGACAATTCAGCAGTACGCAGCTCCCCGACACCTGTTGACACATTTGGGGGTCGATTAGTCACGGTCCTCCCCCCAAGGTCCCTCGAATCTCTTTCATGATCTGTTCAAAAAACGACTGATGGTGCATATGCATTCGTGCAGAGTTCTCTGCATGCAGACCCCCGACTCCTGTCATCACATTAGTCACGGTAAGCCCCCAAAGGTCCCTCGTGTTTCTTGATCTAGTGTCCCCCGCCCCCATTGTCACCATTTGACCCCCGGGACCCCGGGTTCTTTGATGCTCTGTATGATGACCGAAAGAGGAAGCGATCCACGCATATACAGAGTACGGAGTGAACATCAATCACTGGATTCCCCAAGGCACAGCAGAGCAGAGTGCATGAATGCAAACGCAGCATGAGGGGAGGATCGCTGGAGAGCGGCTCTGCAGAGCGCTCCCCATAAATCACTCGTTTCCCCCCTGAATACTGTGCAGTGCAGATGTGTGTGGCCGCCTTATTACAGCTTTGCTGTGGTGTGCGGTAAAAGCCCGCTAAACTATTACACAATCAGATATCGCTCATAGAACCCTACTACCGTAAATACGACATAGCAAAGGTGGAGATGGTCAGCACTTTAGAAGAGCAAAAATTAGTGCCAAGTTCCAATCCCGGGCTCGCCAGTTCCAAGGGGTGAAAAGGAAAAATGAGAGAATGTATGGTAGAATTGCTGTTATTGTGAATGCCAGTATGAATTCAATCATTTCAGCCAGACACTCTATGGAGGTTAGGCTTATTACTGAAGATGGTGACATGGTCTAGTGGTGTGGTGATTAGTATGTACTGCTAAGAAAGCAGAAATTAATACGTAGATTTGTCTTCCAGGCCAGAGAGTGGTATTTTAAAGAATGAAACAGTAATAATGTACGAATAAATGCACGACAAAGTAGTCATCAAAACTTCAAAAAACATTCTATTTAAATGTATCACAAATATAAAGATGTATAATTAACAATAAAACACAACTTCTTATATTCCCCTGTGTAATTAAAGGGCTTGCGGCATGTTCGAACTAATTAATAGTTTATCGTCAGGCCGAGGACGTTAGGTGTGGTTGTCACTATAAAAAATTCATAAACACAAAATACCTCATGAAGAAATGTTAATTGGTTAGAAACATGTCGCCACCTCTTTAATTACACAGTGGAATATAAGAAATTGTCTTTTCGTGTTTGCATTTTCTACAAGCTTCCTGTGGGGCCGGATACATAGTTATCCTGAAATTTCTACTTTTTTTCTCACAACGATTATAGCTCAAAGAATAAACTAAACATTAATCGACTTTGACATTTCTGGAATATAATATAACTAGGTACGAAAGTGAGCTTTGCAACCTATTAAAAACATTTCATAAGTAAACAACCCCTGAAAATATGCAGCCATTGTGTCGACTAACAACGTACTCCTTCTTCATATCATATTAACGTTCCAATAACTTCTCTAGCACATTATCAGACTTTAAAAAAAAAGACGGCTCGCAAAAATTTACATGAAATCATTTTCCATGCGCTAGAAAGAAAAAAAAAAAGAGTGCTTGAAACCACAGACGAGAAAAGACGAAAATCCGCGCATCTCCCCTTACGTTACAAAAAAAAGCACAATTTTCAGCGCGAGTGAAAAATTGTGCCAGGCATGTTTCAACATCAATCACATCAGATATGACCTTTAATAATTAGACGCTGACCTGCCCGGTTTCCATTTCAATTCCAGGCGGCACACCAGAGGGGTATCGCGATATCCGATCTCCGGCTATACCCGGAAGAGAGAGAGAAAGAGCGAATGAAAAATTTAATAGTACTTCAGGAGACAGTTTCCAGTGTTGCATGTTAAAGTTGTTGGGGAAATTAATTCACCCTGCTAAAAGTTATTAATGGCAAATAAATGGAGTCACGACGATGAACGATAATGTCGCTGATTCCGTGAACTTTCTTGCCCTAGTTCGAAGGAAAAGAAATACTTTCTTCTGGAATACACATAATTAGAAAAAAAAATCATTGTAAGTACATATAACTGCTGTAGCGTTTTACATTTGCAACTATACGTTTACATAAATGTTTCCCCATCGCGGTAGATACTTTGTCGAGGGGACACTCATCCAGCCACACTGCGATACTTTATAAGGGTCCTATAGGTCGTTGGTTTTTAACAGGTGGTTAAGGAGAATCCGAGAAGTCCACGAAATCAGCAGTGTTAAAAAAAAAAAGTTTGATCGCTTCAAAACAACCGCGAATTGAGCAATTTTATAGAATTGTGATCAGGAAATTTTTTTTTAATTTTAAAAACAGGAATTTTGAAAATTTCTGTATTATCCCGTTTTTCTATAGTTTAGAATTAAAAAAAAAAATTCGCCTGCTGTGCTTAAAAATCCCTAGTATATTTTTAGCTTCGAGCGATATTAAGTTGGTTTTACAGCTAGAAAAGCAAATTGCAAGCTCAAAAATCTCATTTTGACTTTTCTTCGGCTTTTATGTTTAAGCTATTAAGTTTACTTTTCGTCAAATTTATTGTTGCTATGAGGTTTATTCGTAACTTTTTATTCAACTTGTTTATCACAAATAGTTTGACCAGAAAAGGAAACCCAATTTTGCCTCTAAAGGCCTGTTCACACTGCAGTCCATTAGCGTAGGCGTAAAAATATTGAAATATATTTAACCAATGATGAACTTCCAAACGATTAGTAACGAAACTGTTACGGCCTATGATTGGTTTATTTCCGTCTCAGCGCCATTTTTCATTTTACGCTTATGCTAACGGACTGCAATGTGAACAGGCCTTTAGAGGGTTAGTTTCGTAAAAGTCTGTAACGATTTCTTTCTTTCTTTTTTTGGGGGGGGGGGGGGAACTTTTTGTTTATGTCGTTGTTTGTTGTCAAGTGGTTTCTGATCAACAAAAGGTTAAGAACCAGTGCTATATGTGAACCTACACTACTATCTCTGCCTGAACCGGGATTCGAACCCGAGAACCACTGTGTGGAAGTTCACATTGTTAATTTATTTGATATTTTTATGATGTCGGCAGATACATTTATGCAATAAAATTTAACATTCAAACATGTTTGCTTTTCTTTAATCAACTGTTGCATGGCTTAAATCCACTTCATTCCAATAAAAATATCAAATAATTACAAAAGAGCGACAGCCACTCCTAGGTCTCGAAACGCTTAAAACAGGGATCGTACTCCTTTTCCAAAATCAAAAATAAAGGAGTTCTTAAGGACTATCTAAGGACCTGTGCTAGCATTTTTAAGAACTTCAAAGATGATTTTAAATGTATTTTATTTCCAAAATTTAGAATTTTAAAAGTATCTGAGAGTAAAACCATATACAACTTTATCTATCTATCTATATATATATATATATATAAAAGAGCTTGTCTGTTTGTTTGTCCGCTATAGAATCATAGACTGTTTCACCCACCGGGACCAAATTCGGCACAGTTAATGTTTTGGACCCTAGAAACTTAAATCAGAAAAAACGAAATTTGGGGCTCAGTTAGTTTTTTATTAATTAATTTTTTAATGATTTTTGTGCCCCTCAGCGCACCTCTTAAATGTGGATACAGCCCCTTAACCACAACCCTTCAAATTCGATACGCGGGGGAAAAGCTGTTTATTCTGAGGGGTGATCTGGGGTGGTTTCAGAGTTGGTCTGGGGGTAACGGGGGGAGGGGGAAGACGAGGTGTTTATTTTTCTTATGTTTAGTGGAATCGTGAGTCTAAAAAGGATGAGAACCGCTGCTTTAGGCAATTTTAGACAATGGCGCTCAAACTAATAGAACTTGATAAAATTTGGAAAAAAAAAAGGGAGAAAAAAAAGAAAAATTAAGTTTGTCCCATGGCCAGTTTTTGGAAGCCTTTTGTTGATCTAAATATATTAATTGTTTGAGGATCATAAAATGGGAAGAAGTTTAAGAGTTCTACAGGTTTTTTCCCCTAAGTTCGCGAAACAGAGTTAACATACGATATGTATTTGAATTACTTATTCCGTGAAATCATATAAGATAAATCTTTTAGAGTTTTAGGGCTTTTTAAGCAGTGGGAGGAAAAGCTCTTTAAACAGAGAAACATAACTACACATAACTTTCATTCCGAACTATTAGTCCATTAGTTATATTAAGGCATAAGAAAATTAATGAAATTATTTTTAAAGAATGATTGCCCGGGTAGATATACAGATCTAAAATTTTTCATGCTTTCCATCAAAAGAATACTGAGTATATCATTTCAGTAGAAACGCGCTAAGCGCATTCTGTCTGCCCAGATGAACATGAAGAGCGGGGGGGGGGGGGGGGGGGGGGGGGTGTACAGCCCAGTATTTTTTTGATGGAATGCATGAACAATTTTATATCTATATATCTACCCGGGCAACGCCGGGCAATAATGCTAGTATATATATATGTGTATATATATATATATATATATATATATATATATATATATATATATATATATATATATATATATATAATATATAAATAAAAGACACAGTTGAAAGTGAAAAACCAGTATATGCTCAGAACCACAAGAGCCATATTTTATATATATATATATATATATATATATATATATATATATATATATATATATATATATATATATATATATATATATATTTGAGGTGGGGATATATCTGGGATTGTCGATCGATCATCCGGCCTGCAACCTTACACCCCCATAACGACAGCTGAAACACTACAGAATCATTCTCTGAACACCTAATAAATCCATATTCTATTTTTGTTACTCAGTTTACTTTAGATCGGCGAAAATAACATCCGTATCCCACCACAAGCGAGCGACCGTTGTAGCTTCCCGGCGGCGACACCCGAACTCAACAATGCTCGGGTGCATGAGAATGGTGATAAGCTAACATACAGGAAGCGATGCAGAGGTGGTCAATGGTCGGACTACAATATAATAATATCAACGCAGACCAAACAGGAAATTTCACAAAAGGAAATAAAATGTCCGGTCAAGGAGCAATAGCAGCAAAGGCGGGTCGGAGTGAAGTGGATTGGGTCTGGAGAGAGAGAAAGCAATATTCACTTATAAAGAGGACACTCTGAAATGTTAGTATAGACGTGAGGTTCTCAAGGTGGCGTTTCAGCAGTTCTCGCGGATCTTCAATCCTAGCGTTAAGGCTGGCTGGGTAGTAACCATATTGGATTCGCTCAGCTCGGTATTAATTCATGGAGAAAAATTTTGCAAGGATTGTCGACGTGGATTTTTTATTTATTTATTTATTTTCAAATTTAAAAAAAATTTATTATTTAATTTTGACTCCGCTATTCAATCTTTTAAAAAAAATTTTAATTTTAATAATTCTTCAAAAAAAATGGGGCATACTATGTTTTAAGGGGACAAGGCACATTCAATCTCGAATCTTTTAATTATCAATTTTTAACTCTAAAACAAAATGAGAATAAATTGTATTCCTCTTTTTACTACAATAAAGACCTTTAGAATTAAGAAAAAAAGATTTTTTGCCAGAAAATGCCTAATTTTTTTAAAATTTTTAATTAGAAAAAATTCTAAAATGCTAGCATTTTTCAAAATCCTCTGTGTGCATTCCAAATCATTCAAAAAAACCGTAATATTTTTTATAAAAGTTTATCACACACACACACACACACACACACATATATATTTTTTAGACAGTATTGACACCGCTGAAGATGAAATATTGTCTAAAACCTCTTTCAATCTTATCTTTTCATGTTTTTGGTTCCTGGCTGTAGTAGCTTTAGTGCTCATACTGGTTTTTCTCTTTCAACTTTATCTTATAATATATATATATATATATATATATATATATACAGTGGAATCTCAATCGATCGTTCTCGGATCCATCGTTTTTCCGTATGTACCGTTCATTTTATCCAGTCCCAACGATCATATTGCTTTGTTATGTTTCCGCATCTATCGTTTTCCCGCATTTATCATTCATTTCAATCGGTCCCTTGAAAAACGATAGATCAAGATTCCACTATATATATATATATATATATATATATATATATATATATATATATATATATATATATATATATATATATATATATATATATATATAAATTAATTATTGTGTATTGATTTTTTTGTATGAATCTAAAGCCATAAATAATTATTTCTTAAAACCTGCATGTTATTTTTTTTTACATTTTTGCATGTTTTTGCTTTATTTCATGGTCTATAAGTATGAAAAATATTTATGGTTTCAGAGAATTTTGCACAGTTTTGCGGTAAACATTTCAATCAACAACCCTGAGAAATTTGGAAGAAATCAGAAGAAAATGAATGCCCGTGGAGTAGTTTTAAAGATTTATTTATTATTATTTTTTTTAATACAGTTCTTATTCTTCCACAAAATAATTATTTATGAATTTCAAGTGTCTCCAATGTAGAAGAAAATAATATTAAGTATTCTCATTTTGCATATAGAGTAAAATACTGAAAATATTAAAAACAGGTTGAAGGTCCCTTGTCCAGTTATAAGCAAATAATATCCGTTGGTGGACGAAATTTCTAAAATGAATAAGATAGCAAAGTCAAAAATTTCTTTGTCTATGATGGAATACAACATTAAAAAAAAAAAATCTTTAAATCCTACACGACAATCATTCGAAGAATCTAACTCCACAGGTTAACCTGAGCTGCGCAGATCAAACAGGCTAACTTCCCAGCAACCTTAAATCTTCAATTTTTTCAACAGTTAATTTTCTAAAGGACATTAATTTTTTTTATCTCTGCCGCTAAAAAAATTATTTTTAAAAAATCAAAAAAAAAATTAAAGATTTTTTAAAAATAAAGCCTATCGTATTTAAAAATGCCTTTCCAAGAGTTTTTTTTTAAAAACACAAGCGTATAGTATTGAAAGGTCTATTTTCAAATGTAAAAACCAGAATTTTAAAAAAGTGCATCAGCTTGCATGTGATAAGAAATATACTGAGAAGAAAATTCCCCACTGCGTAATATAGGAACAAAAGATTAGCTATGTTTACTGACACGCCGTCTTAATGTGCAAATACCCCAAACTAGCGAACGTTTCTTTCCCGTAAATAAAATTCCTCAAAATATATTATATGTACACAGTTATGCGATAAGGAACCAAACCACACTACACTGAAACTGAGAAAATTGAGTACTAATGGCGCATTATATTAAAAATTCTAGTTGCTGGCGGCTGATTCTCAAGTTGATAAAAGAATATTATTCGGCACAGAATTATAATAATTTTTTTCCCCAGATGGCTAAACACGCGGAGCACCCTACCAGCTATTTCACTCGACTTACAAACTTTTGTAGGTTGTTACATTGTCGCATAACACTTTCGATGTATCGTAACATTATTGCTATCATTTTAATAAACTCAAAACTGACACATGCCATAATCTGTCATTATAAACATTTCGTTTAATTACAAATACCACTCAAATTGCTTAAAATTTGACGCGCGCAGTGGAAAGTCGAAGCTGCGCTAGAATATCGAAATTAAATCGCAACTGCAGTAAATATAATGTTGTGATTAGCTATAAATATTTCTATACATTTGTAAATATTCTTTGTTTTCATTTATGTTTATTTTGTGTTAAACCCCTTTAACTTGCTGCCATCAATGGCAGTAAGTTAAAGGGGTTACTGCAGTTGCGTTTTAATTTCAATATTCTTGCGCAGCTTCTTTTCTTGAGCGTTAGATTTAAATATACAATATTTAAAAAAATTTTGGCGATCTTGACTACAAATTTGGCGAAATTTGGGTTGTGCTGATAACCAATCAGATTTCATCTCTGTAGCTTTCACCTCGTTTCTTGAGCGTTAGATTTAGATATACAATATTTTCAATAATTTTTGGCGATCTTGGCAACAAATTTGGCGAGTTTGGGTTGTCGGGAGAACCAATCAGATTTCACCTCGGTGGCATAGTTGCCAAGTTCTAGAATTTTTCATTTCTAGAACATTCGAGACTGTCGCCTAGGGTATATAAAAGCATGCCGATCGCAGCTCAAAAACGGTCATTCATTCATTTCTAAGTTGAAGCTCAGCAGCTCTGTGTGAACTGACTGCAGGCCTGTCATTGTACCTATGTGTGTACTATGTAAAATCTTAAGCCTTTTGCTGAACTTTGCTCTAGTCCTAAGTGACTGTTTGTGATATTTGAGTTCTGTTTAAGACTACAAAAATAAAATTAATTTGTGTCGCTGTTATCTAGAGTCGTCATTCCCAAATAAAGACGATCGAAAAGCTACAGTACCATTATTTGACGTCAAGCTCTTCAAAAGCAGATTTCGATCGCATTTACAGCATAATATCGCAAAATTCTTTCAGGAGGTGACTGAAACCGCCCCAGATCCCACAGAAGAGCTTCGATGTCCAAAACTTTCACCACCGAGCACAATCCCCATAGATAGCATCTCAAGACGAGAGTCACGGAGAAAGAATTTTTTACGTCGAAATTTGATCGTAACGAACACTTAACAGGCTCTAGAACACAGAAAAATAAGCAGAGCGTGAAGTTCTTCCCATAGGAAATTTCCAAAAGATGAATCGAACTGTTTTCACTCTCACCGCTTTCTCCCGTTTCCACTTCACTTCACCGGAGTCATTGCATCCGTTCGAGACACCCCCATGAAAGACGCTGGTCGAGGATGACGTATACTGTTAAAAAGGAAGGTTTAACTTCCTTTCAACTATATTCCTCCAAAACGACAAAATCCAATCATTTCATGATTTTGTAATTATTGATTCGATAGTGTAGTACCGCGAGCTCACACATCTTCGAACTTTCAAGGTTTCTACGTAGTAGCCGTATTGGATTCGCTCAGCTAAGTGTTAACCCATTGAGAAAACTTCGACAGTGATTGTCGACTTAGATTTGAACGTAGGATTACGTAGGATTACGTTCCTCGATAACGGTCCTCCAGAAAGCAAAATTTCAGACGCCAAAGTCGTCTATCCGTCCTCATGAGTTATAATTTTGGCAGCACGCCAAACCCAGTCTATCGCTTGGACAAGTTAACAGAAAGTTAAACAGAAAAGTACCAAGATACGTTAAAAATTTGACATACATATAAGTATATATATACATATGTACATATATATATATAGATAGATAGATAGATAGATAGATAGATAGACACATATATGTAGGAACGGCTGATGTGAATCGTATTATTTGAATCGTATAATGATTTAGAAGTCTATGACAATCTCTGAAACCCCTAGACCCGAAACAATTCTTACACATATACATAACATATACATATATACATACAAAAGAAATAATAAGTAATTCTACGTTAATAACCCGCGGTAGTTTTGTTAGAAGAGGCTACCTGATATTTTTTTTATTTTTTTTTCGGGGGGGGGGGGCATACATTTTGTATTAATTTTTATTTCATAAAATGTGTCTTTGCACAAAGATCATGGTCTTTTTAGCATCTGCGGAACCAATAACTCTTTATTTTTACCATGCTTTTATTAACTCGCTTTCTTGTTTGTTTGTTTGTTTGTGTGTGTGTTTGTCCAGTACAAATCTTGCAATCGATTTTTAACTAACTTCCCGACTAGCTAGACATTTGAAACTTTTAGAACAGCTCAGAACACGATGACAATGCATTATTTTAATACTTTTAGCCATCTTTAAGCAGAATTTGAATTCATTTTCAGTTAGTTTTGTTTTGTAGACTGGTGCAGCCATCTATCAGCCGGGACGGGAACGAAAAGTCAAACGCAAGTTAACTCCCAATTCTCGAGCTAAACGATTGATTACGCATTTGATACCTCTTTATTACGCATTTGATCATTTTCTTTCAAGTTGATGAAATAATTCATCAAAAAAATTTTAAAAGAGTATTTATTAATACATAGAATTGTCAAGTTTATATGATTCAACAGAAAATTTAAAACATGGTATATAAAAAGTTCTTTTTATCTCGTAATTATTTTTGATATTGTACTCCGTAATAGAGAAAATAATTTTTTACTCGGGTATCTTTTGCATTCTTTGAAAATAACGCAAATAATACTTTTAAATTTGAAAAATGCAACCTTATATATTTCATTCATTTCACAGGCTTTTATGTTTGATGTTAGGTTTACTTTTATGTTAAATTTGTTTTTGTTATTAAGTTCATTTGTAACTTTTTGTTAAAGTTGTTTATCACAAAGAGTTTGTTTATTCAGAAAATCCATTTTGGCTTCTTGAAGGTTAGGTTGAGAAAAGGTCTCCGCTTCTCTCGCTTTATATATATATATATATATATATATATATATATATATATATATATATATAGAGAGAGAGAGAGAGAGAGAGACTTCTCTACGGCGGCGAGTTATGGTTCCGAAGAAAAGTGGCCGTGTTTTGAGGGATGGCCATGGGAGATGGTTTTGGTTTGGTTTCGTTTGGAGTGCTACTGTCAACTTTTTGCTACACGAGGGCTTAATTAGACTGGTACCTACAGTTTAAAGCGGATTCCGATCAGCTACAAACATACATCAGTGGGTCTCGAACATCCACAGGATTTGAACCGAATGCCAGCGCTCTAGCCATATATATATATATATATATATATATATATATATATATATATATATATATATATATATATATATATATATATATACAAAAGAGGTAATCTCCCGTCGGCCATCAGCTGGACCATGGAAAAGGGGTTTCTTCCATAATATTTCCTCCATGAAGTCTTGAATTGATTCTGAACAAAATATGGTCGTTTAGAGGGGTGGCCGGCTAGGGAATATCTCACTCACTCCCTCCCTCTCCCCTTCTCTCTCCCTCCCCCTCTCTCTACACACACACACACAGAGAGAGAGAGAGAGAGAGGGGGGCAGAGAAACGTTTCTATGGGGGCCAGTCACAGCTCCGAAAAAAAGTAGCCGTTTTGCGAGGTGGAGCTGGTTTGCGGCTGGAGAAGTTTCACTGTATAGATAATTTTAATTTTTTTGACAAGTTTTCCCTGAACAACAAAAGGTTAAGAACCACTGTCCGAGACAATACGTCTCGTCCCCACAGTAAATTATGCCATTTTCTCACACAAGAAGAACATTTTAAAAAAAAGGGCTAAAGCTACTATATCCCTGCTCTGACAGCACCTCGGGCAAGTATCTTTAAATTCAGTAGTATTATGCCATCCAATGCAGTGTCAAGTGTCAAAAATGAAGGATGATTTTTAAAGTAAGAAAGCTAAGTTCTGATTAATTACGGACGGGACAAGACATCGTTCACTTCCTTCTCGGCAGACACGAAGGCCGTAATTTGCAAGCGAAAAAAACACTGGTGATCGATAACAAGGCATTCAAAAACCCGATTACTAAACAATCCATTAAGGGATCAAATCTCCAATATGGTAATGAAACGACTTCCATTCCCTTATAAGTACGTAATAAACCGAAAATGAACTGACAAAAAAGCATGTTGTGGATAATGATACAAGTATATCTTCCCTTTTTTAGTATTTACGTCAAGAAAATTGCACCAGATTTCTCTTAACTAAATTAAAATTGCTTTAAGGACACTACGATTTATTCCGCGATGAAATTTAAACGTATAATTTTTTTTAGTTATAAGAAACACTATTTTTTTAGAAGGATTATATATTTACTGGTTAAAACCCGTCAAAATGACGGGAAAATATAAGAGTGAGAGCATGCTGGACTGTTTTTGGTAACAGTAAAATTCCACGCACTATTTATCCCACGAATGTAGAATCAACTATACCGTATCGAGAAAAAAAAATTTTTTTTTGCAAATATTTCTTACTTTTATATACCAAATTTTTGTAAAAATCTCAATCCTTATTCAACTTTCCCTGTACAATGCCACCCAAAGTTTTAATTTTCAAATCGTCATACTCTGGACATTGCCACATAGGCTTAACATATAATCCGACTCGCCCTAGGGCATTCGGAAACTGAATGACCTGTCGTTGGACAGGAAATAATCCACTAAGAAAACAAATTAAAACGCTACAGACCGAATACACACGCGATCCTAGGCTAAATCTAAAATACCAGATGCAATAAGATTCTAGATTCAGATACAAACGTTAATCCAATAAATACTCAATACAAACATGACTTTACATTATAGAACAGACACTACAGCTTTACTTTTAGAGTTAATCACAGTAATCCAGCATATTTTACGGTCTTTCATAGTGTACTATAGTCATATGTAATATCATAAACATAAAAACATTTGCGGGACTAAGAATTTTTTACAACAATTAAAACCATAACATACTCATTACAATCCTTGCAACAATAATATATATATATACACTGAAGTGCCACTGAATTAGGGATACCTACCTAGTAACGAGTTGGGCTTCCTCTGGCCTTGATAACGGCTGTCACACGACGAGGCATAGATTCAACAAGTTTCTGGAAACATTGCACGCGAATGGCTTGCCAAATATTGGTTAAAGCTGTCCATAATTCAGTAAGGTTCTTTGGTGCTGTGTGATGGCCTTTCACGCCTTGTTCCAAAACATCCCAAAGATGCTCAATAGTATTTAAGTCTGGGCTTCTAGGTGGCCAATTCATGACAGAGAAGTCAGAGGAATGCTCATCCAACCAGCCAGTAGCCAACCGGTACTTGTGAGAGCTACAGTTGTCTTGCTGGAAAACTCCATTACCGTGCGGATAACAGAACAGCATAAACGGATGGAGGTGATCACCCAGCAACTCTACGTACCGAATTGCATTGAGGGAGGTTGGTACACGCACCAAAGATCCCAAACTGTGCCACGAAAAAACACCCCAGACCATGATTGAGCCACTATGCCCTTGTACAGTTCCAGCCAGGCATCAGGATCCATGGCTTCATGAGCCTGACGCCATATTCTCAGCCTCCCGTCGGCGTTAAGTAGTCGGAATCGAGACTCATCACTCCATGCTACTCGTTTCCAGTCCTCTACACTCCAGTCTCTGTGCTCTCTTGCCCAGGCAAGACGTGCAGCCCGATGGCGAGGATAGAGCAATGGTACTCTCGTAGGTCGACGGCTCCCGAAACCCATACGGTGAAGCGAGCGTTGCACAGTCCGTTTACTGACTGTACGACTGGCACCGTCATTAAACTGGGTGGTAATTTGAGCTAATGTTTGGCTTCGCTGGCTACGTACAATACGCCTGAGCCGTCTCTCACCACGCACTGTCAAGGCTAATTGTCCTTTGCAGCTTGCGCGATCGCTAGTTTTTTTTCCATCATCCATGTATTCTTGGTATACTCTTGACACTGTCGACCTTGAAAATCCTAGCTGTCTGACGATTTCGGAAATTGAATAGCCCATGCGTCGCGCACCTACGATTTGTCCGCGATCGAAGGCGTCTAAATCAGGCAGTTTACCCATACTGGCAATTCCATCAACTAATTCAGAACAACCACAGTACGCGCTATATATGCAGTTACCACAGCGCCCTCACTTGCGCATACATGACCCTCAGCGCTACACAATTTGCATAGGCTTTGCTATCCCTAATTCAGTGGCACTTCAGTGTATATATATATATATATATATATATATATATATATATATATGTATGTGTGTGTGTGTGTGTGTGTGTGTGTGAATGAATGATACTATGGCAATATATGAACAAATTATGATACAAGCAAAATTGCTACATAAAGTTGACCGCGACTAAAGAGAGGATCCTCTAAAAAAAAAGCCATCTTTTTCAAATGTTTGTTCTTTTAACTTATGGATAATCATGACAAACTCCACCAGTATCACAGGCCATAGACGGAAGCCTATGTATAATCCTATTTGATTGTTTTTCTAATGTAATTACATACCTGGGTCCTATTTTGATTGTTTATAACCGGGTGTTTCTATTATTATAACTGGGAAACAAATAAAAAAACTATAGTTAAAATATTTTATGGCATGAGAGTAAAATCAAAATTAGTTAACGTATCATTTATTAAATTATTTAAATATTTATTAAATTAGTTAAAAGTATCATTTTAAACATCGAAGTATGTTGTGAAAGTTCATATGTGTACAGGGATAAATCTCCAAATACAAAATAATAGAAAGAGTTATCCCGGGAAAGTCGCAAAATAAGGATTTCTTATGGTGTTATGAAAAATTTATTGGTGGAACAAAAACAGAGATAAGCTGCCAGCTGTTGCAAAGGTTGCCCTTTCTCAAACTGAATGCCCGATTGGTTAAGTTAGGACCATGAAGCTACAGCTAATGTGCTAACCATGAAGCTGTAGCTTCATGGTTAGGACGCATACGTAGTCATAATGGTGAGGAGCAGCGCTACCCTTTTATATGCAGTGTACTCCCGATTATCCGGGTTAATGGAGGGGAGTAGCACGAAATTCAGTTTTATTATATTTCCTAAATATAATAATACAGTTGCTTTTCTATTTTATTAATTTAATTTATGTATATAATCTGTCATTTGTTTTGAAAAATCTTTGATATGTTCTTTGATATTACTGCGAATTTTCCTAACATCCATGACACCACTTTATAATCGAGCAAAGTGTGGATATACGGTAGCGTTGTGCTGTGTTTTATCAGATCACCAGGCTCTTACTTGACTCTCTTCCAACTTCTTCTTGAGGCTGAATCGTTGCAGCATTTATGATATCAGGGTCACTCATATGTTCAATCCCTGGTTCACGCCAATCGATTTCTAATCGCACTAGGAGAATTTCTCCAACAACCTCCTCGAATCCTTTTAAAATTGCCATTAAATTAATTAAATGTGTCATTTCACATCGGTCTTTTCTCAGGAAAATTTTTTTTTCAATAAGTGGAAAATATTATTTTAAAAACCTTGTTTCTTATATAGGGTAAGTGTCCCAAATATCGCCTACCCTAACTTTTTTTTCGAAATTTCATTCACTTTTTAATTTTTGATTAGGCTGGAAACTCAAAGAACATCCCTAAGAACTATTTCCTTTGGTATCCTGAGACCAACCAGCTCCAAAACCAGTGCCAGTTTAAGTTATCTATCTAAATTGGAAAAATTGAAATTTCCAAAGAACTCCAGAGCGGTTCCTAATATCGCCTAACTCTGTTTCTCTTACCGCCTACCAGGCGAAATTAGGAGCACCTGTTAAAAGGCGTTGCTAGCAAAGTCTCTGTCTAATGCACTTTCAAATGGTATGAGCAAATTAGATTTTGGATGCACCTACCTGGTCATTCACTGGATTCTGATTCTTTGGAGCCAAAGTTTACGAAGACAACAGCCAAAACAACTTCAGACGCCATATAGTTTCTGTTGTCAGTGATAAGAGCGTTGTCGCTATCGCCGCTGTTATTACAAACCCAGAACTAAGAAGTTACTGCATTTTCTCATACATAGCGCGAATCATACTTTAGAAACACAAGTAGGCGATATTAGGCACAGAGGCGATATTTGGGACACGAAACCTATGTATATCGGGTGAAATTTGATAGCACAGTTTTTAATAGATTATGTATTATTTTGGATAGATCTATTAGTTCTTTCCTGCAAAGATAATCCGCACACGGATAATGGAGAATACACTGTACATATATAGATTGGCAACATTAATTGGCACGTTGTAAGCAATGTGTTCGTAATTAAAGTGTTTTTCTTTCTTTTTAAGCGGAGGCACTTGTCGTGTAGACATTCGCCTATAATTCACCGCAATTTGTGGGCCATTTTATTATGGGGCACCATATAGGCGGACCACCATTACCCCCTATATGAAGGTACGACAGAAACGGAGGTATTTTTGTGGCGCGACGCCGGGATTCGATCCAAGAACCCTCAGCACCGAAATCCAGCGCGCTGTACCACAGGGCCACCACAAGCCCTCGTAATTAAAATTCACATGTTAAGAACCTTTTATGGAGAAAAAAAAACCCATAAAAGAGATCGAAAAAAAATTAGTTCACAAACTCCCCGACGATTTTACATTTTTGCATCCTATTTGAGGTCATTGGAGGGTTGAATTTTGTTTACAGGAAAAATGCAGATTATCCGGATTTCACAAAAAATGTTTTAAAGATTTACATTATATATTCAACGACCTATAAGAGTGAAATTGATAGACTCCGTTATCCTTGCTGCTATATCTATACAAAGGAATGCACTCTCTTAATCTCGAAACCGATCTTCAAATATCAGATTCAAATGCGGAACCGAAGTTTGAGGATGTAAACGAACGAAAAGAGGGTCAAGTATCTCATTAAATTCAACTACAACGAATTTTATTCTCGAACTAAAACATTTCGTAAAAACTCTTTTTTTTTTGTCCAAAGAAAAAAAAAATTCTGCAAACCAAACATACATAAAGAAATGAGGCAAAAACGGATTCATTCCTTCATATTTGTTTGTTTGTTTCTTCATCTGAAAACTTATTGCAACATCCCAGGAGGTCATGGCACACTGCTGGTCGAAAACCTACAGAATCTGCTAAACTTATTGGAAAATCTGTGTAATTCAATATCGTAATCTAGCACCGACATTCTTGCTGATACTCAATACGATATCTCCATTATGCAAATAATTTTCAATGAGCTATTGTGTTTTATTATTATTTATGAGTAAACGACGATCTGCGTTTTATCCCCCAGAGGTTCATAGTTCGTTGGATAGCGGCAGATGATCTTTCAGTTTTCGCAACCGCAAAGCAGATGGTCGGCTCCCCAATCAAATTATCCAAATACTCTTTCAGGCGCAAAAGGCTGAGAGATATGCTTCATATTGCGGCTAAAATTACTGCCATGGAAAATCGGTATGTAAAATTTTGTATAATTTTGCACGTAAAATTTTGGGCGGAGAAACTTGTGCTATAATTTGCAGCGATGTAATAGCCATATTGGATTCGCCCGGCGCAATGTCAGCTTACGCGGAAAAAAAAATTCCAGCAAATGCCGAGTTGGATTAAAAGACTTTTTTTTTTTTTTTTAATAAAGTAAACTCCGTAATAGAAAAAGACATATTTGACTCTGCTATCTTATTCCTCTAAAAAATTTCGTCCACCAAAGAAAATTAAGGGCGTCTGTAAACCTGATCGTCGTGATCCGATAGTATAAGCTACTCGTAATATTAATGTAGACACTAATACATGTCTATTTACATCTTGTTTATTATAAACTCAATCTAATATTAACATATACACGTTTGTTCCGAAGAACCATCATACATCGATTCAAGGGCGCGGAGTTCATAAATCAGTTCAATAGAGACCCTGTCTCTCTCTCTATTCTCTCCGCTCGCCTGACTCGTTTCGGCAAAGTCCAAGTCTAGTCTATTCTTTTTCTCGCGGTCTCCTCCATTTATCCCTTTTCCTGTCTGTCTTTCTGGAACAATCTAGATCTTTCCACCCCTCGGACCCCCATCTTCCAGTTTCCTATTGACGTGGACCACCTATAGCGATTTTCACAGCCGTCGGCTTTCGCTTTGTTGAATGCCGCTAACGGTCTTCGCTAAACATTCTAAATGATGTGTCCATGGTCCCAATTAAGAATGTCGGACGCGAGTCTGACAGCGTCTAAAACAGAGTATGCCACATTTTTCTCCGAATAATTAAAATTTGAAAATATTACTTGCGTTTCGTTTAAAGAAAGAAAAAGAAACCCAAGTAAAAATATCCTATCTATATTACAGAGTACAAATAAATAATAATAATAATAAAATCTCTAAATCCAAGTCGACAATCATTGGAAAAAAAATGTCCCCATAGGTTAAAATTGACGTGAGCGAATCCAACATGGGCTGCTATCCAGCAGCTTAAAGTTATGATTATAAAATTTTATACAGGGTGTCTCAAAAAACCTTGACACATTTTAAAAATTTATATATATATAAAAAAAGTATACAAGGTAGGAACTGGAAATTCACAGATGTGTTACCGCATATATTAGAGTTTTTTTTTTCTATGTATAAATAAATATAAATATAAAAGAGTTCAACAGACGGCAGTAGTTGTTCCGTGAAAGCGAAGTTGTAAATGGCTATTTTGCTGTCCCACAAATTTCTTATTTACATTCCAAAATCATTTGGCAACAAGACGGTGCACCGCCTCATCGGGATATTATTGTACAAAACATTTTAAATGGGGAATTTCCAAACAGGTGGATTGGACGAGATGGTCCCATCCAATGGCCACCTCGAACTCCCAGACATTACACCTATTGACTCTTTTCTTGGGGATTTGTCAAACACAAAGTTTATTCAACACAAGTGGACAGTCTTAAAAAAAAAAAAAAAAAAAAAAAAAAAAAAAAAAAAAAAAAACACGAATAACTGCTGCAATGTCATGTGCTACGGATTCCATTTTGGGACACGCCCATAGGCTGAAATGGATTACCGACTGGATATTCTCCGTGCCACAAAAGGAGCACATATTGAAATTTATTGACTGTACAGTGAAGTCCCGATAATCCGAAATGATTGGGACCAGACCCTTTTCGGATTAACGAATTTTTCGGATTAAGCGAAATCACTCTTAAAATAGACTTAAATTACATAATGACGTGTGATTACATAAATATTACGGGAATTACACAGTTTATTTTATAAGGTCTGTCTAAACATTACCAAATCTCGGGACGAAATAGGTGATAAGAGAGCGGAACGTTGCCTAGTACAGTACAGTAGAGAGTAAGATTTTAGACACTACTGCAAAATGTTGCAATGGTTTTGAAAGAACCTGTCAACGTCTCAGACGAGAATGAAGGTGAAGCAGACGGTGACAGGGAGCAGGGGGTATCCCACTCAGACGAGACGTCTGTATTTGATGTACCGCTACGTTACGTGGAGAAACACTCCGCGACCTCAGCGGACACCATTTTTCTGACGTAATTTGGCTTTAGAGAGAGGTATTTATCTCTTCAACAAAAAAAATTTAATTTTTTTCAAACCAACGAAGTTCAGTAATATTTAGTTCAGTACACTGTCTAGCTTTGAATTTTCTTTTCTCAATTTTCTTTTTTTAATTTTCAGAAATCTACTTTATATTACTTAGTACCACTGTGATTTTATTGTAAACTTAGTTATTTTTGACTTTTGGTTTCGGATTAAGCGGAATTTCGGATTACAGAAGGTCGGATTATCGGGACTCTACTGTACTAAAAAAAACTCTATATAAGGTAACACGCATGTGAATTTCTAGTTCCTACCATAGGTACTTTTTTTATATAAGTTTTTAAAATGTGTCAAGGTTTTTTGAGACACCCTGTACAATATTTATTTACTGGAGTGAAACCAATTTTAAACGAATAAAACTGATTTTTAAAGCTTAAATTACACATTTTGGGTAGGCTATAAAATCAAAAATTCTCCACTAAAATTAAGTAAGGTGTATTTTTTACCTATAAAAAATCGAACAGAGCGCTTCACCCTCCTGAAAAAGCTCAGCGAAAATACTACGCGATATAGGAGTTAGATACGTACTGAATCTATTTACGAGAAAATCTACCACACTCGCATTCAACCCATATCGAAAGACTCTTTTAACAGTTAATCAAAAAGAAAACTTTCGGATAATGAATTAAGGAGGAGTCCTATATGCAAATGCGGTCGCTCGCTTTCCCTATAAAGCGCGAGAGTTCAGAGAAGCGAGCCACCAAAAAAATAGACTGGCGACGTTTCGAAAGCGTACTCCACGCTGAGTGCGCGATCGAGCGTTTTTACCTTGCGTAAGGTGCCGTCTGGGAAATCGGAGACACGCTGGGATTTGATCTTCTCTCTCTCTCCTCAAAACAGGGACAGCATATTGAATGACCACTTGATGTCACGTGACCCACATTCGGGGCCACGCTGGGCGGTTTGCGAAAGGTGACAGCTTAATCGGCTATCCTCGCTTGATAATACCCCTGCAATTGAATGCTGCAAACCGTCAAGTTGGCATCACAAAAAGACGAGGAGGTGAATTTTTAGAGGAAAAAAATTTCCGATCCAACGATACGCTTTTCTTCAATCCTATGATTTTTTTTCCTTAAAAAAATTATACCGTATATATAAAACAAAATAATTACAAGATAAAAGGAACTTTTTATATACCTGCTTTTAAATTTTCTGTTGAATCATATAAACTTGACAATTCTATGTATTAATAATACTTTTTAAAAATTCTTTTTTGGTGAATTATCCGATCAACTTGAAAGAAAATGAAGTTAATTGGAAGTTAACTTGCGTTTAACTTTTCGTACCCGTTCCGGCCAATAGATGGTCTGCACCAGTCTACAAAACAAAATTAACTGAAATAAAATTTAATTCTGCTTAAAGATAGCTAAAGTATTTAAAAAATGGCATTGGCTCGTGTTCCGAGC
>OU015490.1:64975935-64988435 GCA_907164885.2 Dolomedes plantarius
TTAAAAATTTATATATATATAAAAAAAGTATACAAGGTAGGAACTGGAAATTCACAGATGTGTTACCGCATATATTAGAGTTTTTTTTTCTATGTATAAATAAATATAAATATAAAAGAGTTCAACAGACGGCAGTAGTTGTTCCGTGAAAGCGAAGGTTGTAAATGGCTATTTTGCTGTCCCACAAATTTCTTATTTACATTCCAAAATCATTTGGCAACAAGACGGTGCACCGCCTCATCGGGATATTATTGTACAAAACATTTTAAATGGGGAATTTCCAAACAGGTGGATTGGACGAGATGGTCCCATCCAATGGCCACCTCGAACTCCAGACATTACACCTATTGACTCTTTTCTTTGGGGATTTGTCAAACACAAAGTTTATTCAACACAAGTGGACAGTCTTAAAAAAAAAAAAAAAAAAAAAAAAAAAAAAAAAAAAAAAAACACGAATAACTGCTGCAATGTCATGTGCTACGGATTCCATTTTGGGACACGCCCATAGGCTGAAATGGATTACCGACTGGATATTCTCCGTGCCACAAAAGGAGCACATATTGAAATTTATTGACTGTACAGTGAAGTCCCGATAATCCGAAATGATTGGGACCAGACCCTTTTCGGATTAACGAATTTTTCGGATTAAGCGAAATCACTCTTAAAATAGACTTAAATTACATAATGACGTGTGATTACATAAATATTACGGAATTACACAGTTTATTTTATAAGGTCTGTCTAAACATTACCAAATCTCGGGACGAAATAGGTGATAAGAGAGCGGAACGTTGCCTAGTACAGTACAGTAGAGAGTAAGATTTTAGACACTACTGCAAAATGTTGCAATGGTTTTGAAAGAACCTGTCAACGTCTCAGACGAGAATGAAGGTGAAGCAGACGGTGACAGGGAGCAGGGGGTATCCCACTCAGACGAGACGTCTGTATTTGATGTACCGCTCCGTTACGTGGAGAAACACTCCGCGACCTCAGCGGACACCATTTTTTCTGACGTAATTTGGCTTTAGAGAGAGGTATTTATCTCTTCAACAAAAAAATTTAAATTTTTTTCAAACCAACGAAGTTCAGTAATATTTAGTTCAGTACACTGTCTAGCTTTGAATTTTCTTTTCTCAATTTTCTTTTTTTAATTTTCAGAAATCTACTTTATATTACTTAGTACCACTGTGATTTTATTGTAAACTTAGTTATTTTTGACTTTTGGTTTCGGGATTAAGCGGAATTTCGGATTACAGAAGGTCGGATTATCGGGACTCTACTGTACTAAAAAAAACTCTATATAAGGTAACACGCATGTGAATTTCTAGTTCCTACCATAGGTACTTTTTTTATATAAGTTTTTAAAATGTGTCAAGGTTTTTTGAGACACCCTGTACAATATTTATTTACTGGAGTGAAACCAATTTTAAACGAATAAAACTGATTTTTAAAGCTTAAATTACACATTTTGGGTAGGCTATAAAATCAAAAATTCTCCACTAAAATTAAGTAAGGTGTATTTTTTACCTATAAAAAATCGAACAGAGCGCTTCACCCTCCTGAAAAAGCTCAGCGAAAATACTACGCGATATAGGAGTTAGATACGTACTGGAATCTATTTTACGAGAAAATCTACCACACTCGCATTCAACCCATATCGAAAGACTCTTTTAACAGTTAATCAAAAAGAAAACTTTCGGATAATGAATTAAGGAGGAGTCCTATATGCAAATGCGGTCGCTCGCTTTCCCTTATAAAGCGCGAGAGTTCAGAGAAGCGAGCCACCAAAAAAATAGACTGGCGACGTTTCGAAAGCGTACTCCACGCTGAGTGCGCGATCGAGCGTTTTTACCTTGCGTAAGGTGCCGTCTGGGAAATCGGAGACACGCTGGGATTTTGATCTTCTCTCTCTCTCCTCAAAACAGGGACAGCATATTGAATGACCACTTGAGTCACGTGACCCACATTCGGGGCCCACGCTGGGCGGTTGCGAAAGGTGACAGCTTAATCGGCTATCCTCGCTTGATAATACCCCTGAAATTGAATGCTGCAACCGTCAAGTTGGCATCACAAAAAGACGAGGAGGTGAATTTTTAGAGAAAAAAATTTCCGATCCAACGATACGCTTCTTCAATCCTATGATTTTTTTCCTTAAAAAAATTATACGTATATATAAAACAAAATAATTACAAGATAAAAGGAACTTTTTATATACCATGCTTTTAAATTTTCTGTTGAATCATATAAACTTGACAATTCTATGTATTAATAAATACTTTTTAAAATTCTTTTTGGTGAATTATCCGATCAACTTGAAAGAAAATGAAGTTAATTGGAAGTTAACTTGCGTTTAACTTTTCGTACCCGTTCCGGCCAATAGATGGCTGCACCAGTCTACAAAACAAAATTAACTGAAAATAAATTTAATTCTGCTTAAAGATAGCTAAAAGTATTTAAAAAATGCATTGTCATCGTGTTCCGAGCTATTCTAACAGTTTCAAATGTCTAGCTAGTCGGGAAGTTAGTTAAAAATTGATTGCAAGATTTGTACTTGACAAATACACACACAAACAAGAAAGCAAGTTAATAAAAACATGGTAAAAAGGCGATATCCGCCATAGATGGAAAATGTGTTCTCGCGACAAAATTTTAAATTATGATAACAATTTGCAAAAATATATTTACACTCTAATAAACATATTGTAAAACTGAAATTTTAAGGGTGCTGTGTACTCGGATTGTTCCGGTAGAGCTCGGGGGGGGGGGGGGGTCCCAAGAGAAGAGCAGAGTTGCCAGTGCCACCTACTGCGATGGGGGTCCCGAAGTAGTTATCAATCGTCCCGTCTCCCAACATCCATGCAAAAGGCATCAATTTTCAAGGAAGTTAAGTATTAAAAAATTATATTTCTTTTCTGACTTTTTACAGCTATAGAAATATTGATAATTAAATAAAAATGGTATTTCTAGATAGCTTCAACTTTTTAGGTAACTGCACCTTTATATATTTTACGTTTTTTTTTAAGTTTCATCTTCAAAGAAAATTAATTAATTATTAAAACACGGTATGAAACATTTTCTACGAATAAAAATATTATTAGTGATTCGTTGAAAAATGAAGATAAATATATAAAGAATATCTTTCTCCGCAAAGCATTATAATTTAATTTTTTTTCAAAAATTAGATGCAGGTTGACAGTTAGTGAGAAATTTTTCTCTATAGATTAACATATTGGTCAGTGCAAGCCCAATAGGGCAGCTACCTAGTACCTTTAATATAGGCATATTGTAAAGAGGACAAGTGACATGAAATTTTGGCTGTTTTAAATGTGCGGGTGATTATGAAAGTGGTCTAAGTCACTGTGCCGGTGATTATAAAAGTGGCCTAAGTCAAGAATCTTAAAAAAAATTAGTTTATCGGTAATTTTTGCTATCAAGACGAAAACAGTTGTGGGCATGAGGGTAGCTTATTCATTCTTAGGAACGAACACATCGATTTGTTTCATAATCTGTCGGCCGTGAGTCATTAATTCAACTTAATATTTCTTTTAAGAGGACCGTGCTAATTTTTATTTTATTTATCCCCCCCCCCCACCCCCAAAATAAAAATAAAATAAAATAAAATTCTGGCCGATCTCATGACACTCTAAACAGTCGTGCACAAACTGTGGGTCGCGACCCACTAGGGGTCGTGAAAAAAATTGGAGGGGTCGCGGATAGTTTGAAGTAAATTTATGTCACATTGAATCATCTATTTTTAAAAAGTGCTTAGAATTTTTTAATATTACATATTTTAAATTTTTTAATTTATATTTTTTATACGTTAAAAATGATAAGATATTGTTAAATCAGGTGTCAAACTTTTTTAGAAAAAAAAATTTCAGGTAGTCTCTTCTAACGAAACTACCGCGGGTTATTAACGTAGGATTACTTATCGCTGCTTCCCCCCCCCTCTTTCTCTTTTGTGACGCAGTTTGGTGCTTTTCTGTTTAACTGTTTACTGCTTGCCCAAGTGGTACAGATTGGGTTTGGCACGTTGCCAAAATTAAAACTCGCGACGACGGACGTCTGAAATTTTGCTTTACCGCGGACCGTTATGGAGGAACGTAATCCTACGTTAAAAAAAGTGCAGATGGTAAGCAAGACATTTTTATTATTATTATGTAAAATAAACGTATACCGAAAATGTAAAGATTCCTTTTTTTCTATATTTTTATTAACGTTTTCATAATTAATTTCTTCTAAATTGTGTTTCCATTGGGGATCGAGGGTTTTTTAATTTGAAGAAAGTGGGAAAAAAGTTTGTGCACCACTGCCGTAAAGTGCCATGGCACTAGTGATGCGACATCGATAACAAAACATCGATGTTTTGAAACATCGATATCCAATATTAAAACATCGATGCTAATAAAACATAGCCCAAAAAACATCGATGTTTTTAAACATCGATGTTTTAGAACATCCATTTTTTAAAACTGTTTTAGTAATCTCTAACATTAATGTTACTTCCGTTAGTTGTGGGGGGAGGGGGTGATTTAATTTTACTCTGTGATTGGGCAGACACAAATGACAAAAACTTGGTTGCTTTGGACTACATTGATGACTCAAAATTCTCGTTGTAAATACATCCATGTTTTACCTTCAAATGTCCAGATAAATTCGTGGTATTGCCAGAAGTTTTGAGGGACTTAAGGCAAATATTGCATTTTGCCAATTTGGCAGAGGTTTTGTAAAAATATTTCCAAACAGTACTTTTGGGAGGCATCTTACTAATAATATTAACGTCAACTTATATAAAATCAGAACAAAACAAAAACTTAAATGGATGCTTCGTGTATATACTATTTGTAAAATAAAACGCCATGGAAAGTTCTGGAGTGTCAGGAATATTCCAAGCGCTCTGATTGGTTCATTGGTTGTTAATTGCCATTTGTCTGTTTGCTAAGGAATCATTCCCCCTTTTGTATTCGTCCTTTTCAGAATTCAGACTTACATTTACTGAGTTTAAAAATTATGCTACGTGGTAATTTTTTTTTTATTACGGTACTTTTTCATTAAAAAAAAAACATCGAGACAACGTAAAACATCGAGTACAAAACATCGATGTTAAAAAAACATCGGCTTCAATAAATCGATGTTTAAAACATCGATGTTTTTATCAAAACATCGATGTTTTGAAAACATCGACATCGACGTCGCATCCCTACAAGGCACACCAGTTGGGAATCACTGCTTCAGACAGTTAGTTCTACAGGAGAGACGGGGTTCCCTTTAACAGATGCCTTGACAATAGTAACTTTTTTTCAGAACCAACAGGACGTCAAAGTGGGAGGAAATCCTTACCTGATCTCATCCATTATCGGATTAATGATTAGTCATTTTTTTATTGTTAAGTACTTACGTGTGTTACTGTATGAAAGAGGATTACTCGTCATTAGCACAAGAAATTTTGATAGTGATGCCAAACAACCCTAAACTGTGTACATAGGAACAGTTGGTTGAGATGTTTTACCTCTCTGATAACTCAGTTCAAAAAACAACACCATAATTGAGCCGCTTGCTTTCCAAATCGCTCAAGTCCATAAAACAAACAGTGGAGAAAAGCTATAAAATAATGTACATTGCTCCTCCGGAAATAGAAATTCAAATAAACATTGTGGAATGTATTATTGCTGATGGAGCTTTTATCTGACGACATATAAAATCTATAAGATAGAATATTCATGAAGTCATCGTTATTAGTTTTACAAATTTTGCGTGACTAAGGGACTTGGCAAGTGAAAAAAAAGGTGATAACATTCAATTCAGTCTTCAATTTTTTTTTTAAACCACAGAAAAAAATTAAATAATTGTTTAATAATTACAAGATAGAAAGAACTTTTTATATACCATGTTTTTAAATTTTCTGTTGAATCATATAAACTTGACAATTCTATGTATTAATAAATACTTTTTAAAATTTTTTTGATGAATTATCCCATCAACTTGAAAGAAAATGAAGTTAATTGGGAGTTAACTTGCGTTCAACTTTTCGTTCCCGTCCAGGGCGATAGATGGCTGCACCAGTCTACAAAACAAAATTAACTGAAAATGAATTCAAATCTGCTTAAAGATAGCTAAAAGTATCAAAAGAATGCATTGTCATCGTGTTCTGAGCTATTCTACAAGTTTGAAATGTCTATCTAGTCGGGTAGTTAAAAATCGATTGCAAGATTTGAACTGGCCAAACACACAAACAAACAAGAAAGCGAGTTAATAAAAACATATAAAAAAGGGGATATAACTGATTTGACTTGTGAATGGCTCAATTATTGAAGCTATAATTTAAAATAAATAATTAAGATAAATATTATTAAAAAATATGTTATTAAAAATAAATATTAAAAAATCATCAAAATATCGAAAATTTTACGGAAGCCAAAAATACTAAACACCTAAGGTCTCGGACTATGCACGTGTGGTCTTAAGCAAGCGCTTAAAATTCTGCGAAAAATGAAATGACATAACAATTCGTCCGACAAAACTGCACTTCTATCACGTTCTAATTTTGTTTGAAAATAAAAATAATTAAAACATTGGTGTTGCCAGATTTTATTTCTGAGCTGGGCGTCAACAACTGTTCGTAAGGGGTTTTTTATTTGTTTTTTTCTTTCTTTCTTTCTTTACGGAAATTCTTAACACACTTTTAAACTCTTTTAAAAACAAACAAGAACACATCACATCATGCTTTCGAAGTTTTTTCAGTGCAAAAATAATCTTGCATCTTTCTCACGTGACACACGACGATAACCCAAGCTACACACACAAAGAATGACTCACTCTATTAATTTCACATTGAACATTTATTTCCTTCCTTCCGTCGAACAATTTCCTTCTCGTAGTACTACTCACTCTATTGAAAATCATCTGGAGGTTAAATTTCAGCAATGCATTCCAGATTTATGATTGCTGCCTCATCAAAATCGCATAATTTTTCTCGCTACCCGCGCAAAATAAGAAATTAATTTCAAAAGTGAAATTATCTTAGGGGCATGTCAGAAAAGTTAATTATATTGACAACAGATAGGTCATGATTTTAGTAGCATCGAGAATGTATTAAATACTTTAACCACGCTGTTGACATCTGAAACGCTTCGCAATTCTTATCACACCACTGCAATCAGAATTATTTTATTGTGACAGACTTAAATAAAGCAATCATTCCAGATTTACGGTTGCTGCCTCATCAAAATCGCATAATTTTTCTCGCCACCCGCGCAAATTAATAAATTAATTTCAAAAGTGAAATTATCTTAGGGGCATGTCAGAAAAGTTAATTATATTGACAACAGATAGGTCATGATTTTAGTAGCATCGAGGATATATTAAATTCTTTAACCATGCTGTTGACATCTGAAACGCTTCGCAATTCTTATCACACCACTGCAATCAGAATTATTTTATTGTGAGAGACGTAAATAAAGCAATGCATCCCAGATTCATGGTTGCTGCCTCATCAAAATCGCGTAATTTTTCTCGCCGTCAGCGCAAAATAATAAATTAATTTCAAAAGTGAAATTATCTTAGAAGTGTGTTAGAAGATTTAATTTATATTGGACTAGGGGCTTCGCCCCTAGGCTCGCTCCTCTGTTAGGATCCAGGTCAAGGTATATTGAGTTTGTTGGAGTGCCATGGTCTTACGACTTTACCTCCAGTAGCAAGATATGTACATCAGAAAATAAGTGTTCAGCAGTAAAATAAAAATATAAAAATTAAGCCCTCTTCAGATAAGTAAAATAAAAAATATAATAAGAATTAAAAGAATAAAATTCAAATATTTAGAAAAATTAGTAAAAATGAGCGTCCACCGGGATCGAACCGGGGATTATCGCATACGAGCAGCGCGCTCTAGCACAGCGCCAATCATGGTACAGTAATTTGAATGAATAAGTTGTTAATAGCAAGTGACAACAGTAAATTGATGGAAGCTGTAGGGGAATCACTGTTTCAGCTTTTAAATTCAATTGAAAATCGAAAATTAAAGATATAGACTTGAAATGAGGTTTATATGAATAAGAAAGCTTTCAGCTTCCAGATGATGTAAATATTTTCATTGTAAGATAAAAATTCGAGGAGCATCGATATTATATCCACTTTGGGGACGATATTTCTTGAAAAACCGTGTTTCATTTTTTGATGAAAATATTAGTCTGTTTTAAAATATTTTTAAACAAATGAGGTCTAGTTTGAAAGAGAAATGTCTGTAGTCTTAGACTGCAAAAAGATCAAAATTCTACGATCATTTTTTGGCGAGTTATCGTAATCTGAAGATGAAAAAGTCAGTATTTTCCCACAAAACATAAAATTAAAAAAAGCGTACAGTCCAACGAAGATAAGACATGTCTTACTTTTTTCCCCACATTTTTCTGCATCTATAGGTATCGGTCTCGACCCCATACCCACAGCGGTTACGGAGGAGATAGCGTGACAAGCTTTTGACAGCGGCGGCGGTTACTTTTTTTTAGAATAGAGAGAAACAGATTGGTTACGATTTTGGTAGAATTGGGGATATATTAAAACTATCAAGCCATGCTGTTGACAGCTGAAACGCTTCGTAATTCTTATCGCACCTCTGCAGTCATAATGATTTTATTGCAACAGGCGTAAATAAAGCAATCATTTAATTCCATCTTGGAATACACCAGGGTCTGGTGTATCGTGGAGGTGTTGCGAATTAAAGCTTAATTACAATTTTTTTTACGTCTTTTTTTCTGTACGCGTTGATACGCGTGTACTATCCATTTTATGCCAATACGTGGCTGTCTCGCACGGTTTTCTTAACTTCTTTGCTTGCTCCCCTAATTTTTTTGAGCAGTGTATATATATATATAAACTTCTGTACGGCGGCTAGTCATGGTTCCGAAAAAACGGGGCTGTATTGAGGGGTGGCTGTCATAAAGAGGTTTCTTCCATAACATTGGCTCTATGGCGCCTCAAATCGATTTCGAACAAAATATGACCGTTTTGAGGGGTCCCAGCTAGAGAAGACATGATCGTGAATTATGTCGACAAAATAAGAGGGTTGATAGTACTCATCAAGATAAACAATATTTTCAATTGAACCTAGGGCCGAGAGCCCCTCAGTTTGTCAGAAAAGCGTAAACTTCAGTGCCCAAGTTGAACTTTCGTTACCGGAAAAAATGAAAATAAACCAAATTATAAGTTGCAGCATCAATCCTATTCAGATCAGAGAAAGACCCCGCTACTACCACTCGAAAACACTAGAAGAGATTTTCAGTGAACATATGGGCAGGTATTGTTGATGATTTGCTGGTGGGACCGTATCTCTTGCAAGAACGTCTCACTGGCGCAGCGTACCTCGTCTTCATGGAGCAAGTGCTTCCTGGTACCTTGCAAGATCTTCCGCTCACCACACACAGGGACATCTGGTTTATGCATGATGGGGCACCACCCACTTTAGCACCACAGTTTGCCACTTCCTGAATGCCACATATCCAGGACGGTGAATTAGACGTGAGGAACCTGTGGCTTGGCATCCACGCTCACCGAACCTAAATATATTACTTCTTCGGAAGGGAGGGGAGGGGCATGAAATCATTGGTGCACACGAGGTACCTAGGGACTTACTGGCAGATCTCTTCACAAGAATTGTTGTTGCAGCAGACAAGATCAACACGACACCAGGAGTGTATGTGGGGGTAGGACAGTCTTTCATTCGTGGGTGACAACTGTGCAGCGACACCCTTGAAAGCCATTTTGAGCATATATTTTGATTCTTTCTCTGATCTAATCGGATTGTACAACTTATATTTTGGTTTATTCTCACTTTTTTTCCAATGACGAAAGTTGAACTTGGACACTGAACTTTACGCTTTTCTGACAGTCTAATAGCGCATATAGATTGGTGCAGAGTTCTCTTCCCGACTCCTGTCATCACATTAGTCACGGTAACATTAGACACGGTATTTAGAACCACCCCCATTCCCGCCCGCAAGGTTTCTTTGATGTGGTGTCTTCCCCGACCCCACTCGACACCATTTGACCCGCTGACACCTCATCCTTTCTTTGATGGACCGCCAGAGGAGGCGATCCACGCATAGTACATAGTACAGAGTGACATAAATCACTGGATTCTCCAAGGCACAGGCAGAGAACGCTGCACCAATGTATATGCACCATAAGGGGAATGTGCACCTACGCTCTGTTGAAAATATTGTTCGTCTTAATGAGTACTATCACCCCTCTTATTTTGTCGGCATAGTTTACGGTCACCCTGTATATATTTACGTACGCGCGCGCACACGCTATACAAACACTTTATATACAGGTAGCCCTCCTACCGTACGACATCTTACAACACGGTTTCGCTCTAACACGATAAGATAAATTGCGGGCACCCTCGTATAATACTGCACACTGTAACACGGTTTCGGTCTAACACAATAAAAAAATTACGAAAACCTTTGTACAACACTGTACTTCTATAGCACTAGATAACATGACTTTTGTTTAACACATTTAAAAACTAAATTACCTTAAAATAATGACGGGAAGGAATAGTGAACTTTAGTGGCTTTACATGAAAATCTATAAACAAATTATAATTTATTCATTTATAACTCTATAAAATTACAAGAAGGCATAAGCCTAGCTGAAAATCTTGAATCATTTTTCCTGAATGCAGACCCTTCCACTGAAAGAAGCCGGAAATTCAAAAGGGAGCTGCAAAATTGTCTATCTCCATACCGTGAATCTACAATGACCTTCTAAGAACCAACAAATACACCAAAATTACATATATTTTAAAGAGGATAGAAGGTGCAAAAAATCTAAATGAAGAAAAAGGTTCAGAAAGTGAAGGTGATATCGTTCAATCGCAAAAACGCTGTCGTTTGATTGTACTGTGCAGTGATGAGGAGGAAATTTATTAAATTAAGGTCGCATTAAATGAAAATAATATTTTTTTGTTTCTTTTCGTTTTGTTTTATACATACATTCATATTTTTAATAAAAATTTACTTACTTTTATGGAATTTTAAAAAAAATGTTTGTTTTTAATAAGTTTTCAGAACGTAACCCCCTTTTTTGAACTGTCTCTGGGTCTCATATAACACGGTTTCACACAACGCGGCATTTTCTAGGAACCTATCTACCGTGTTATAGAAGGCTTACCTGTATATGTAGAGAGGGGGGTGAACCGAGAGAGAGGGAAAGAAAAGTACAGTGAAACTTCTCTATGATGGCCACCAATGGTTCCGAAAAAAAAATGGCGGTTTTGAAAGGAAGCCATCGAAAAGAGGCTTTTTATCTAACATGGGCTCCATGGAATCTTGAATTGGTTCTGTACAATAAATGGCCGTTTAGAGAAGTATCCCTGTATATCATTTTGAAATCACAAAAGCACGTCACTTTAAAGTTGGCCATATGCAAATCGCGAAAACATATAATACATCTATTTTCTCCTGCACACGATTCATCCACGCAATTATCTGTGCAAAGGCAGTCGGCAATAAACGTCGAGCATAATTTACAGCCCAAACGAAATAAACCGAAATCAGCGCACTAAAGAGGCGAAATTGAATGGTTTTATCTTCGCCAAACTGGAGCAGAGGTCGCTTAATTGAATCTAAGCAGCAATTAAATGCGGCTATAATCTAATTAAAAACGACGTTAAAAAGGCTTTCCATTCGGCATTCAACGGAAAAGAAAACGTGATGAATGGGATCCACTCGGAACTGCTTTTTTTTCCGAGCTTTGGAGTTAGATTCGTTTACATATTTCATCGGTTGTTGTCTGGCCAGTGAACTTTAAAACATTTCGATTCGCTGAAAGAAAGAAAACAGTTTTTCAGTTCCTTTTTTTACGTTATTTTTTTCCTTCCGAAACTAAGTTGTTGCATTTATAATGAGGGAAACAACATGCAGTTCATTAAGAACGGTATAAATTGAAAGTTAGAGGATAAACAGGTGCTCATAATAGTTTTTTTCGTTTTGTTTGTTTGTGTATGTGTGTGTGTGTGTTCGTTCGTTCGCAATGTAAGACCGATCGTTCTGCAGCTATATTATATAAGAAAATGGATGAAAAACAAACTCCTACACATGAAGACAGTGTCAGTCGGAATTACTATCCTATTAAAATTGTTCTAAACATCCTTTGAATACCACACTATCCTTCAAAATTACCAACAACACAAGGTAATTATCGTAGAAGCGCACAAAAAAAGGAGCGATTAAGGTCACCAAAAATTATGTCCATATCTGTACAAGTAATAATATGCTATCAAGGTTTAACAGATGAGTTGTAGTAGTTGATGAATTCACTATCAAGAATTTCAGTAAACATTTTACTTTTAACGCATCTAAGAACAACCTAATTTAAAACTATACTAGCCTTCTAGCCATTCTTTTCTTAACATTGGACATTCCTCAACCCCGCACTCAGTGATCATATTGAATGTACTTTAACATATATAGAGGTTTTGTTTGGAGCGCTTTTTTTGGACT